>JAFBJT010090171.1:103665-129564 GCA_016785325.1 Chascanopsetta lugubris
TAAATAAAAGTGCACTTCTTTGCCTGTGCGGCGGCCGCGTGTTTCCCCTTGCTGATGTTGAATACACTTTCCGACTCGACAGTGTATATTTAGACACTCGCGACCTCCCCAGAGGACAAACGCTTGGTTTTGGCCTCATGCGAGGCTTGTTAATGAATTCAAAATCAGCGATAGCACGGTGTGCAATACTTTCATGAGTGGGCAGCTCAGTCAGCACAGAGGGAAAATGAAAGCAAGTTTAAGCCTGCGGCTTAAAATCCGGTGCGGCTTGTACAATTACGAAATTGATTTTTTTTCTAAAATTTGCGCATGCGGCTTTTAATCAGGTGCGCTCTGTAGTCCGGAATTTACGGTACTCTGTTTATACATCTCCACACTCGTGACACCGCCTGAGGGAGTTCTCTCCCGGTTTCCCTCTGGAGACACAGATGCTTAGTTCAGTGTGAGTGGAACAGTGATGTTGCCCTTCCATGGGGGGCACCACAGGAAGCAGCCACACATGGCAGTGGCTGATCAGCGCTGGGGGGCAGGACGTTTGAATGACGCTGCTTTCAGTGTCTCATTCGACCATTCCACTGACAAGGTGCAATGGGCCGAGACTAACTCTGCCAGGAGTGCTTTTGAGCAACATACCGAAAGGCGCACGGAAGCAAAGTGTGCGCAAGACCTGTTATCAACTTGATTAACAAGTGTGTGTGTGTGTTAGTGTGTGTGTGTTGTGTGTGTGTGTGAGATAATATTAAGCATAGCATTGCAGAAAAAGTCCTCCCTGGATGAATAAAGGTTAAACTTATAATTGGATGTGACACAAGAGTCCTGAGTCAAGCAGAAGTGCGATGATTTGTTAACAGTGTGCGAGTGTGTCAGCATGACTCCTACGTTTGACTCGGCAGTAAGAACACAGCAGAAATGCTCCCTCACCTTTGTACGCCACATCTCTCTCTCTCTCTCTCTCTCTCTATCCATCTATCCATCCATCCATCCATCCATCCATCCCGTATACTATATCAATCAATCAATCAACCAACCAACCAATCGATCAATTAATTAAAAACACCCACCCACCCCAGCCATCCGTGTAGCTACCTTCCTTCCAAACTACCAACCTCCCTCTCCCCTCCTGGTAATTCGAACATGACTTTTTCACGTTTCCTATGTAACTGGTGTGGCCCTGTGTGAAAATGAGTTTGACCCTCCTGCGCGACATCATTTGAAGTGATATTTATAACTATTTGTGCCACAATGGAATGGACGTGAATGTCTCCACAAACTGTGGACTGCACCTTCTCGATCATACACATGATTCTACGCAGCCATACTGTGAGGAATTCAAGCGCTTAGCTGGGTTTTACATCATGTGGTGTCAATTACGCTTCACTCTGGTTTGGAGCCGTTGCCTAAAAATGAAACACGCATTGACACAGCAAAAGTTCTCTCCACATTCCGACACCTTTCATCTGCACTGTGCCGTCTGTGTAAATAAGCCTCTCGTGTTTGCAGGTAGATTCTGTTCTTCCTGATACCAGCACGCGATAAGTGGGAGACTTTTGGTCTGTTGGCAGATGGACAGAAAAGTCAGGACGATTTTGCTGACTTGCTGCGATATGAAAAAGAAAATGAGAACTTGGAGAGACAGAGGGGGGGGGGGGATACAAAAGAAGGTGCAAGGCTCAAAGTTACTGCTGAGAAATGTGCGAATGAGTGGCAGCGAGGAGCCTCGGCAGGATAACAGGTTTGTTTGGATAGTGTCTTAGACACGCTCGTCTCAAAAGCACAGACAGGAGTTTGAGAACCCGGGGAAAGTGACAGTGGTGGAAAAAAAAGAAAATACTGAACAGCATCCAAGACTCTGGGAAAAACTATGTTTTAAGTCATATTGAGCAAAAACTGCCACATTATGTATTCTAAGTGCAACTCAAAGACAGTATTAATAGCGTGGGTAGGCACTCTGCTGTCTGGCCCATTTGGAGTCAGAGTGGAAGCAGAAACAACTTGGAAGTGGAACAACAGAGCTAAGTTCAACACGTTGTACTGAATCCCAGGTGGCAATTATGTTGTTTTTTTAAAAGCATCTCTGTGGCATGGACAAAGTTTCTCTGGTCTCTGGACCACTTGCAGTATTCTTCCGTGTTTCCAGTTCCATTTGTTCAGAGGACGGATGTGACTATTTGGCTCAACAAGCTAGTGGGCTGATCCAAAAGAGTGATGCGGGTTGTTAAACTTGGTGTGTAGCGATGCAGGAAGTTAGAAGGCTGAACACATGCAATGCACAAACAAGCCTAAGAGAGAGCTCAACTCCAGATGGACATCGACGTCGCTGTCAAGAGTTATATTAGCCAGGTTACGCAAGGTGAAGAGCGCTTAATGGAACATTACGTACACAGAGCAACACTCATCGGCCAGAATCAAACTGCTGTAATTAGCAACCCGATCAATATTGAGAAGTAATCAGTGTTTGGATACGTGAAGAATTCGCTGAAATCTGCCAAAAGATTCTCAAGTCAAAGCTTGTGACACGTCCTTTGGCTTTTTTTTTTAGCTTGGCCCCTGTCCGATCTACTAACATGGAGGAGGCAGGGCTTATAACTAAGGGGCAACCTCTGGTGCAGATGGATGAAGCACAAAAGGAAATGGAAAAAAATGTTCAGTTCACAGGGTGGCCACTGGACCCAATCCCCATAGACTCCCATGTTAAAACGGTCAACTTTAGAGGTGAATGAAACATGTTTAAAGACGGGTACAAACTTCGGTTTTAGTCTCAATCTATTTTCTCGCTTATTTTTATTTGATCAACGTTTGAAATGACACATAATTGAGGGCGTGATCTCGTGACCCGCACCCGAGCCGACCTGGCACTTACCGCAAAGGTGACGGCACCACGAGCTGAAACATAACTCCGTGTTCCTTCCGCCGAATTTTTGAATGAAACCAACGTGTGACGTTTACATACAGTCTATGCTTATTAACGGAAAAAGCCGGCCACCACCAGGGGGCGACTAAGATGCTTGGATTACAAGGGAAATGGATACAATCACAGCGATAGATGATGGGGGGGGGATTAAGACGAAACTATATCTCTTGATTACACTGTGAAGAAGTGATCAAATCCTCAGCTACACAGCTGTTTACAAGAGAAGGACAAAGAGTTATATAACAACAAAACTGTGACTCACTCACTGTGGCAATTTGTTACAACTTGCCCCTCAGTGCGAGACACCCGTTTAGCATAATTGCCCTGAACTCGCAGAGAATGAGCACAGTGAAACATTCTGCTGCTGTCAGAGAGACATGGAGGCTCACTCACACACTCACACACACACACACACACACACACATCTCTATAGCACTCTCTCTCTTCCTTTCTTTTTATTGACAAATGCAGACACAGACGCACAAATCATTGCCTGACTAAATAAGCAAAGAAGGCGAAGCGGACACAGGCACAACACAGACTGCACATTAAGCAGCAGCTCCTTCGAGGGATCGCTCACAGACTGATGTGTGGAGCTGTCGGGATGCTGCTCGGTGCAGCCTGAACCAGTGACCACCGCTCAGATTAGAGTCCGCCGCAGGCCCCCACACCACTGACTGGCTTCATACGCTGCCATTCAGAGCAGAGAGGCAGAGGCACAATAACAATCTAATACCCCAGATGCCCAACGCTGGTCTTCCCGCCTGCGACAGTTGCAGTCATGCAGAGCACAAAACCAATCATTCCCGTCGCCGGTGCCCATTCGTCACACAGAGGAGCAGAGCGCCTGAATGTGAAATAAGCAGTCAAGATCAAAAGTGAGACACGTGGACGTCGGTCGAAGGCCTGAGAGTCGGCACATTAACGGCAAAGGATTGGCTTCTCGACACCCCAGGAAGGAAGTGACCCTTTTTTTCTTCTTTTTCTTCATATTGTGCAAAACACGACACCGGCTAAAACAACGCTGCATGGGCTCTAAAGTGATGGCTTCCCACTCCGCCGTCCAATACGTTTGCCTTATAGAGCAGCTCTTTCGAATGAGCCAAACATGAGGTCATGTAGCATATACATGAAATCATCATTATGGGATGCGGGCAGAGCCGTGTGTTCTTCGAAGAGATGAGGGAATGAGTCCGTTGGGGCCCCTCCCGACCTGAATAGAGTCTTCATTCCAAGTGATGGACATTTCATATTCAATAACAATCATCTCCTCCTCCGCCTGTGCGCCCTCTCCAACCTCACTGTGGGCGGCTACTCTGGTCCAACATGGCTGGCAGGCGGGTGGCTGCGTGTGATCGGGGGAGCCATCTGTCAGCAGGCAGATTCGGTCTGCTCTCCGTGCTCTCCTGCCCGGGTCCGGCCCAACCGGCGCTGTAATCTTTGTACTGTGCACTAATGGGCTCTGTGAGGCGAGGGCCGGCCGACACCTGCGTCTCCTCTTATTTGCTCTGAGCGGAAGGACGGTAACAAGCTCCATGTCAGAGACTTGCAGACGTAGATGACTCGACATAGCCCCGAAATGGAAATGTGACTGCGTAAGAGCGAACCGCGTGACCCTGGTGGGGGGGGGGAACTGATGGAGAGAAGAAGGGACGGACAACAGATTTGAAGTCTGTTGATTGGCTGGTGTATTTGCACGAGTGAGTTCACCGGTTTTTCAGTTCATAGGTTCATATACCAAGGATATGGTCAGGGTCACTCTCAGGTCTAGAGCAGGGGTGTCACACCTATTTGAGTTCTGGGGCCCAATTTGATCTCAAGTGGGCGGGGCCAGGAAATCAGAGCATAACGACCTGTAAACAACGACAACTCCAAAGGTTGCCCTTTGTTTTAATGCAAAAAAAAAACAGCAGCGAACCAAGCTGCAGCGCCACATTCTCACAACTTGACGTAAAATCCAAATCATTGGAGATCCGACTGCCACTCATCACTGAAATACAGAGCTGAGATCTGAAACGTGCAAATGTTATTCACACCTCAGGACACAACAAGTGCAATGTCATTGAGGGATTATCGTGACTTAGAGAACTCTTTTAGGAACACATTTCCAATGTCATGCTTTGTTTTATGAAACTGTTTCCAAACAATTAAAGAAGTGAATATCAAGCTTTAAAAGTCCCGCAAACATGAATCAGTACAGAATTTTGAGACATTTGCAAGTTAAAAAGTAACTTGTCTCATTGAGCAACAACTAACGCGTCACTCTGAGATTCAACTAACAAGCTCTTTTAGTCTTTGGGTGCAAACAGACCGACAGTGAAGAGCCAGGATTACCTCATGCTATTCTTTGCATTCATCCTCCACCAACCAGCTTCCCTCTCTGATCTCATTCTCAACTTAGGGGCTTTTTTCATTTTCCTCAGCGTTGCTCACAAAAAAAAAAACAAGGAGCCCACCAGCATTAAACCCATCCCATGAGTCCTCGGGACTCTCCGCCTCATCCTCTCGCCACGATAAAAGGGGCGGAGGTCAAGTGGTGATTTTTGGCCTCGCCATAAACCCTCTTCCTAACAGCTTATGGACGACGGGATGGGTCTTGTAAGCTCTTTAATTGCAGCACTGTGGGTTCGGCAAACAATGGGCTGCGGGAGGAAGGGGAGGACGCAGGCTTGGAGGTCAGTGATGGTGTGTTGTTGACGCCCCATAGGGCTCATCAACGGTGTACATGAGGCAGTGAGCGCTCAAACAACAGAGTGCAAACAACCGGATGGAACGCTCTATAACATTGATGCAAGGGGGAGGATGAAAGTGTGAGGGCGTGCGCACAAAAGAAGTGTGTGAGGGAATTCGCATACGTGTTAGTTGTTTTTGTCTGAGCTTGATTGATGAGGGCTCATGCAGAAGCAGGAAATCAGACACATTCAAACAGAAGTGTGTGTGTGTGTGTATATGTGTGTGTGTTTCATGTGATGATGTATCGAGATGACCTATTGAACGCTGCCTCTGGCTCATCAATCATCACTGCTTCGCTCAAATGTTACTCGCTGCATCAAATGTGTCATCGAGTCTGGGAACCGTGTTATTGTTTGTTCTTCTGCTGCGTGTGTTGATCACGCGCAGGCCCGCAGGCCACGCATGCTGCTGCCGCCACCCCCACATCTGATGCAGAGCGCTCACGGAGTTACCGGTGTATTGCTGCCCCCCTTTGCGTGTTGGTCATCTCCCACCTCTGTTCCTGTATTGGTTCATTCCCAGTGTGTCTTTCGTGCCGACATGTCAACATTCCTGACTTCCACAGTTCCCTGACCGAAGATTCTTGTGGCTGGAGCCCGGACCTGCCATTCTGTCATACAATCTTCCAAACCTACTATTATGCAACCCCAACATTTCCCTTGTAACCACTATGACATAATCCATGCTTCCACCAACCATGTGCTGGTATTACTACATCAGCAGCAGCAGCAGCAGCAGCAGCAGCAGCAGCAAAGTAACACACAAGACTCCTCTAGAGGCTTTGCATCAAAGGTGCAGTGTGTGAGATGTCACTCATTTTTGTCACTTCGAAAAAGATTGCAAACCAATTACAAACTGACATTTTAATGAATTCACAATCACCGGAATGTTTTTCTTTCTTCCCTCCATTACCCTTAAATGAGCCCATTCATGTTTTAACCCCTTAAGAGTTTTAACGGCAACTGAAGTCTACTGTAGGTTCTCCTGCATGGTCATGACGGTGAGGGTGAGGTGATGGAGCCAACGTGCAACTTCCCCAATATGTGTCACCAAATCTTACACACTGCACCTTTAATGGTATTTAGCAGCCAGGTCCTCCCTTACTTCCATTTTCAACAAACCAGTCTAACCAGGCGTCTTCCTGTTTACAATCAAACCCTCTAATGGGATGGAGGGTTAACGGGAAGCCGCTCGGTGACATTATCTGACTCGCCATCTGCGTGTTCAGGGAAATAGAGCTGAGTCAGCAATAACTACGGGGTCGAGATGTTCCCAAATATTTGGGTTCTAGAGATGCTGAGGATGTGCCAGACAGGTTTGGCTGACTTTAACATCGGCCACAAAAGACAGATTCAGCCACGGCAACTGCAGCAACTAAAAGTGTATGGTACAAAAGTATATAAATGCACAGCCTCTGATGATATCAACAGAAACACAGTTATTATTACACAAGTGTTTCCACTATCTGGACAATGATCTAACCGATATGTCTAAAGCCAGGAAGAGATCCTCTTTCACTCCATCTGGCCTTAACATTAAAGAATAATAACGTATTAAAGCTATAGCCGGGAGGCAAGTGATGAATTGCAGATTCACACCACAGCTGGCTGCTGTGACCACCATGGCCGCGACTTTGCCAGATGACCAACAATCATCCTGAGCTCCTCTCCTTTTCCAAAAAGAAATTTGGCCTGAGCTGTATCACATATGCTAAAATGTGGCACTTTCGCCTGAGGAGAAATGAAAAAGTAAATCATTGTTCTTTCTCTTTGTGTAAAATGGCACTTTCACTGCTACGAACACGAGGCAGAAAAATGGGACATCAGCAAATTAAAGTTGGTATTCCAGGTTTTCAGCGCCTGGAGGCCTGAAAATAAAACCCATTAACCCACCTCCTCTCCTGCTGCAGCAGCCCAACCCAGGCTCTGAGAGTTGCAGTCGCCGACAGTAAATTCTAAATGTTTAAGTTTGCAGTTTTATTCAGGAGATGCTCTGTTTACCCGGAGCAGGAACTAACAACCCTAGTAAATAACTCTAGTTTCTAGATAATTGAGAAAAGCTAGACGGAGAATAGTTTTACTCTTGTGCCCCTTGGTGTGCCACACATACATCTTCCCATTCAAAGGAACAAACTAAATAGTCCTATTAAATACCTTCTACTTTCAGGGAGTTCCCCCCTTGTCATATAGACGAAAACGTGGACTCTCTTTGAGTATTACAGCGAGAGTCACTAGTTGTCATGTCAGCCATGTGGCCAATGACATGACCAGTGCAAGGTCCTTGCCAGCCACTGAGAGTTGAGAGTAACAGCCAATGGGATGGCAGATGGAGGGAGAGTGTTGATGTGCTGGTGACACAGCAAAGGATTTCTGCTTCTCATTGCAGTCGGCGTATATGAAGCCTGCGAAATGTATCTGTCACTTCCACTGGCAGGACGGCCTGTGTATGTGCATCAATCACTGTCAGAGGCCAGGACGTGAACACCAGAGCCAGGAACAGTGTGTTTGTTAATGCGGCTCTGAGTGTGTTTGTGTGTGTGTGTGAGAGAGAGAGAGAGAGAGAGAGAGAGTGAGACAGAGTTCCAGCTCTCTGGACTTAAGGTAAGAGGTAGGAGACAGAGAGAGAAGGGTGCTGGAGACAGCAAGGGTGTGAGTACTAACAGTTTATACATCAGCTGATCCAGGACCATGACTTGCATATTTGGCAGCAGTGAACAAACATCAAGATAAAAAGTTTACCTCACCGTGGAATGACCATTTGAATGCGCCCTGCAAACCGGGCAATGCACCGGTAATGTGCATGCTCCTGTATTTCATCGGTGCTATGCATCTGCCTTGGTTGGATCCACATGAATCTGTATCTGACCTCCGTACTCGTACTCGATTTGCGTTTTAAACTCCTAAATTGACACGTACGACACATCTCCCTTGATAAATCTGTGCTGCTTTTTCAATGCAGATGTGATTACAGACGTTGTTTCCTTCTTTAATTCTGGGCAGACTAACACCTGCCTGCATCCATACTGAGGACAGCCTGATTGATTTATGGCCTCTCTCGTGAGCAGCTGCTATATTACACTGATTGGCTGATCTGTGTACCACAGTAATTACTGCTCGTGTGCCAAGTGGATCAGCCAGTGATGTGTTCAGCTGATGTGTAACAGATTTGGTCCCGACTTTGGTATCGAAATGTATTTGGGTAGGTCATATTATCATTTGTATTACAATTATTATCAAAATTATTATTATGAGGATGATTATTATTATTATTGTTGTTATTATTATTATCATTATTAGAAGTAGTAGTAGTTGTAGTATTAGTATTATTATCATTATTATTAGTAGTAGGAGTTGTAGTATTAGTATTATTATCATTATTATTATTATTAGTAGTAGTAGTAGTAGTTGTGGTATTAGTATTATTATCATTATTATTATTAGTAGAAGTAGTAGTATCTGAAAAAGCAAGAGAGCAGCAGTGGAGCTAACAAAAAATCAATACAACGAATCCATAAATAAATGAAACAGAAAGGCGATCAATACAGCGCAGGTCTACAACATGTTCGCACACTCAATTCAGAGTGATAAATATCAGACCCTTTGCTTGTTGTTTTTATTCTTCCCTAAGACAGAGGCTGTCAAACATATGGCCTGTGGGCCAAAACTGGCCGGGCAGAGTGTTCTATCGGGCCCAGGAGACGACTCTGCAGGCGTTAAATACATCAACTCCTATTTCAAATGTGTCCATTGGAGGTCGCACACAACACTGTCAATAAAAGGCAAGTTTACCTTATAATCAAAATCTATTCTACAAGGGGAACAATTTGGAGTTGTCATTGTTTATAGATCGTTATACTATGACTGTACTGGTCTCGCCCACTTGAGCTCAATTTGGGCTGTAGGTGGCCCCTGGACTTAAATGAGTTGGACACCCCTGCCCAAAGAGAATGTTGAAAATGCTGAGGCGCTCCTCGTGGTGTGATGTTGCAGAAAGTGGACTGGGTGTCCTTCAACAAGATTTGGTTGGTTCTCCCCAAATCTTCCACCGAGTTCCCTGGATATCTGCTCAGTAGTTCTGTTCACATTTTTCTAAACAGCCCAAATAAAAAAGGTAAACACATCGTCTGCAGAACGAACACACGAATAGACTGAAGCGGAGGTGATCATTGTTTTTCACAACAAACCGTGAGATGAATAACAAGTTGTCTTTAAATATTAAACTGGCATTCTAACTTTACCCAGCAACGCCACAGCAGGACACCAGTGTTTGAGGCCATAACCAATTTCTGGAGAACATTCTAGCTGCCTAGGCCCAAATAGGATCCTGGGGGGATGTGGTTGGTAGCTGTGAATGGGCTGATGGCTACACAGCCATGAATGAGCCAGTGACATTGAAGCATGAATGAAAGCAGTCATCATCCAATGCAGGGGAACATGACTGCCCTGCTCTGCCTGGACTGGCTTTACACTCCATTCATATGTTGCTGTGGATCTCGTTACATTTCATCCTGCACCATCTGCTGCTTGTCATCCTTATTTGCTACCAGGCATGTTGCTCTAAATTCACTCCGATGATATGGCCGTGGACCTTCCCATCCACATCCTTAGCAAAAAAAAAACCTAAATCTATAAAATATTGGGAATAAAAAGGAACTTCTCACCCCCCTCTCCTGCAAAACCATTGTTCATTTTCAATTTCTTTTGACATCTGCCCAGATGGAGAAGCGCTGTATCACCGATTGTAGTGGTGTGGTGGGCCGGTGCATAATTAAAGTGGGCCGAGGATGCATTGTGTGGGCTGCTTGAGCAAAATAACAAAAGGCTGCTCAAGGCCTCAAGTCAGCAGTTCAGTCCTGTGCACGGCGCATGAGCGGAGTCACCCTGGGGTGTGAGCGATAAGGCCTGATCAAAGTGGGCAAACAACACATCTGAGGCCAGCTTCACAGGCCCACAGCGTGACTGACCAGACAGGACTTCCCACAGTGGCACTCGGATATGATGGAGTACGTCTAAAGAAGCTTTGCTCCATATCTGTGTCCAATCTCGTAGAACCCAGCAGCTTAATAACAACGGTTCAGTATAATTAAAAGGTGCAGGTGTTGTCACCTCTAGATATATTAAAGAACAATTACACACCGACAGTGTCATGCACCTGTAATCACCTAAATGTATTTCTTTTTCCATCACTCTTAAATGAACCCTTTAATGTATTTTTACGTCATCGTCTTCAGAGTCCGCCATGTTTTTACAGTAGCCGAAGGTGGACGCGCTAAACATCTTGTACGTTTTAATGACAACTGCGGGCTACCATTGGTTCTCCTACATGCTCATCAGGGTGAGAGTGAGGTGATGGATGCAACATGTAACTTCGCCTCTAGATGCCCCCCCCCCCCCAAATCTTACACACTCCACCCTTAAATTCATGGGAGAAAAAGAATAACACCATCCCACAATTGAAACACCAGAATCATAACAGATGCTTCCAGGCCGTCCCAACTACCTGCTTATATCGAGAAGTATCGGTAATTGGTCCCGCCCTCTCCACCACCATCATCATCGCAACTTCATCCAGTGACTTTTCCCCCCCCACAGGGCCACAACCGCACCAATCATCCACACATTAATGCCACTATTAGCCCTGTGATTAGCATGAGGAATGGTCGGGAGTCTAATGAGCGAGTCAGTGTGTGTGCAAGTGCGATTTGATGAGCACCGGCGGACCCCTGCCACGGCCCTGATTGGCAAGGGGGTGGGATTACGGGAGAGGTTTGGGAGAGTCATACGAGGGTTGGGTTGCACCCACATGGGGAAAAGCCCAGCCTTGACAATCAACCATGCAAATGCACTCACACAAATACTGGTCTCGATCATTACTCACTGTGCCTGCACATTCCTCTTAGCAATCAAGATGCTAATGACATAATTAGGGTCTGCATTTCACAATTAGCATCGCAGCAGGGAGTGGAACTGCAGTAAGAGTAGGTGCATTGAGGGGACTGTTGGGTGGGCACAAAAAGTCCAATGATTTATTTAAACATTGATTTACACATTGGAAATTCAATCTGTGCTGATTAAACTCTAATAGAGATTGATGATAGGGAAGGGGAGAGGAGTATGGAGTTTTTTTTAAAGGTTGGAATTAGAAATGTGTGTGTGTGTGTGTGTGTGTGTGTGTGATGGATGACAAATGTGGGTTTGCCTAATGATGAACAATTGCGGCGGCCTGTGTGTGATTGTAGCTATGAACTACGGTCCTTATATAAGAGGCAGTGACTTGGAAAATTGCATATAAATCTGCGTGTGTGTGTGTGTGTGTGTGTGTGTATGTGTGTGTGTGTGTGTGTGTGTGTGTGTGGCTGGGGGAAGCCAAAACACAGAGACACAGTCAGACAGCAATTGTGGATCAGCTTGTTCCTGACCTACATTCCGTGGCTGTGTGGGAATCCAGTCCACCTGTATGATAAGAAATTTGCAAGTTCCATAACAGAGGAGTGGAAGTCACCTACATTTCGCCTGGCAGCTGCCAAGTCTCAGGAATCGTGAGAAGCAAGATAATACTGTTAGTCACTGGTTCAAGGTAGTATACGGTCGTTATTTATTTATTTATTTATCTATCTATCTATCTATTTCGACGCTCTACCCATTTGTGCAAGTTAACATTCAATTTCAAAAAGACGAGCAGTCAGAGGGCGTGTAACAGGTCAATTGCAGCCATTCATAATCTCCATCAGGTGTGTCAAACTCATTTTCACAGGGGGCCACATCATCAGCGCCACGGTTGCTCACAAGGGGGCCGGTTTTGACTGTGGGACTAAATGTAATTATTTACTCAACGTATTGTAAATGAACTGTCTTCATACTTCGTATCGTTTATTCTAGTTACAATGTGCATTTACATACACGTGAAAATGTAAACAAACTGAATGTGTTGCTCCACACAAAAAGTGGCATGCGTACTTAACTAGAGTTCATGGGCCGTGTATGCTTAGACTTATTTTTTTGATGATTATCTCGTGGGCCAAATGAAACTATATTGCGGGCCACATTTGGCCCGCAGGTCACAAGTTTGATACCCGTGCTCCGGATGTGTCACTGTGATGCGATAAACGGTTCAGTACTGGTGGACCTCAAATCAGCCATTTAAAAGCTGCGCCACGATCGGCCTGCAGACCAGACTTTGGACAGCCCTGTCTCAGTTACTCACTAATAGGTGGTCCAACAGTAAAGAAATACAATTACCCCACACATCTGCAGATAGGGAGCAACCCCATACTAAACAGCCCTATCCCCTTGGCTGGGCTCAGGTCACAGTAGTAGCTGGCTAAGCAGGGTATCCCAGATGCCCCCGCTGTCCAGCTCCTCCTGGGACATCCTGCTAAAAAGCCCAAACCAGATGGGGAAATGCAGCCTCTCCAGCAAGTTCTGGGTCCAATCCCAGGGCCTCTCCTGGGAAAACCCCCTCAACTGACCCCGGTTGACATGAGGGTGCAGCAGCTCCATCACGCAACCCCACTCTGGATGTCTGAACTCCTCACTTTAGCTCCGGGGCTGAACCCAACCAAATATATTTTAGCTGCTTATATCCCCAATCTTTTTTTTTTATTATTTATTTTTTTATTCCAAAATATATACAGGTGAATTATAGATTAGCAAATAAAAGAAAAGCTAAAATATGATAAAAGCTGTAAATAGTGCAAAGGAGGTGACTATGTAGCTGAATGAATGGTGACATTCAAAGCTGTGGGCTTTAAGATACTGATGCAGTTTGAAGTCATTAGTGTCAGAAAAGCAATACTTTGTTCAAAATTGTGAAGAAAAAAAGATATTCCACAGGTTTGACAGACATTTAAAAACTGTGACTGTGCAATGTGATCATAAGGTGATTCTTTTTTTGGGGGGGGAACGTTACTCAACGCTAATTCCACGGTCACGACCTCCGTCTTGCAGACACTGCACCGAAGCGCTCCTAAATATCTTTGAATGGACTTGATCTATGGCCGACGTAGAAGTTAAACATAGTCTGGCTTCGGTTTCGGATCAAAAGACGTTTGTTTGGCTCCGCAGAGTAAGCCCCCCGACTGTTGTGATATTAGAGGACAGTGTGTTCTCAGATCCCGAGTCTGCTCGGAGAGCTGCAGTGAGAGAGTGGGGCCGGTGGGTCTGCACTCACTTGGCACTCTGTTGATGGCTCTCAGTGGTCTCAGCACGCGCACTGTCCTCACTGCTGAAAAGCTGACGCTCTGCAGGTTGATGGAGTACTCCAACATCCTGCAACGAGAGAGAGAGAGAGAGAGAGAGAGAGAGAGAGAGAGAGAGAGAGAGAGAGAGAGAGAGAGAGAGAGAGAGGGGAAACATGTGTAAACACAACATACGTGATTCGTTGATTGCTATCGCGGCGGAAACTGCGAAATCATCTGGGATTAGAAACACAGTGCACACGGAGGCGGAATTATGTAGCTAATTACACATCGCATGTATTACATGTTCTGTCTCTATCTGGGTAAGTGGCAATTAATTCTCCAAAGTCCTGAATCACAGTTTACATCCTTCAGCCTTTTGAAAATGAATGCGATGCATGTGTTCTGGCAAACAACACGCATTCACTCCAGAGCGAACCCACTGCAAGTTGGAGAAACACACACACACACACACACACACACACACACACACACTATGGACTTGTGCTTGTCGGAGCAGCATAGTGATATTTGTATACCTGGTAAACACCCCATATATCCGCACGCAGCCTTGCGTTATCATGCTTCAACGCGGCAAACGACGTGTGTGCGTCCCCTTTGAAGCGCCAGGAACCGGCCAACGGCTTGTCACCGAGACGAGGACGTGGCATCGACGGAGCATGAAGCGTCGGATCGGCGCCACTCCGAACCTTCCGCTGACACGGACTCGACGGCCTCCCCAGCAGCTCCTCGGAGCCTCTCTCAGCCCGTAGTGGAGGTTCGAGCCACTGAGCTTTCGGAGAGTGGCGGCGGAATGCTCGAGGAAAAATGTTTCTCTTGTTTCTTGATCCGTGTTTATCATCATCTTTACTCACACTCTGTCTATTTTATTTTACATTTCAGAGTGTGTGCGTGTGCGTGCGTGTGTGTGTGCGTGTGTGTGTGCGTGTGTTGAGCAGATGCTGAGCACATGTGCAGGGGCGTGCAGATGAAGGAATTCCCTCCTCGCACCGACTCCAAGTGTGTCTGTCTGACAAATTTGCAACACATGTTGGACAGTGTAAGCGTCAGAGAGAGTGTGTGTGTGTGTGTGTGTGTGTGTGTGTGTGTGTGTGCGCGTGTGTGTGTGTGTAAGCTTGTTGGTCACCTTAAGTGCAAGAAAACCCTTTAAGGAATGCACAAAGTGTGTGAGTGTTTCCCTTTTGGAACTTAAGGGCGTCCCACTACAACCATTTCTAGTTTACTACACCAAAGCCGTACTCACACATGAATGCACATAAGGAAACTGCCACATCAGCGTGTGTAAAGGCAGCCATGGCCATTGAGGTCATTCACAAACGAAGCGACTGTGCGTTTCTCGAAGAGACAGAAAGCACAAAAGGAAATCCCCCGTCGAGCCAGGAATCAGCACTTCACTGATATTACGGTAAAACGGTCAATTCATAAGTAATCGAAAGAGCAAGTGTGAACAGCTCCATTATGTCTCCATCGCATTAACAAGTGAATCTGGAAAGGTCAGAACGTCTCTGCCACTTTTATCGATATCACGGTCATTCTTGAGAATCACACATCGTTTTATTGAACGACCAGTGCGATCAAAGCAAAGGAAGTCAATGTTTGTTAATGGATATTGAATTGATTTACGACTGAAACTGATTCACTGGTACCTTGAGTGCATCTTATAGACTGATAGCATTCAATGTCCACTTTAAGCTACTTAATTGATTCCCTTTTCTCAGTAATACAGCTGTTCCCTATTCCACATCAATGCTGTTGTAAACTTATTGCTTTCATCTCTTTTGAAGATTTCCTCTCGGGCCTCAGGACATTTTCACAGAGCACTGTTTTTCTTTTCTTTTGTCTTTTTTTTTTTTTGGTGGAGGTCAGAGAGAGATTTGACCTTAATAGGATGAAAAAGGTACAATAGAAAATAGATGGAATGGACCTTTTTGTACACCAAGAATGACGGAGGTACAAGGTGGATGGGTTTGCCAGGTTATAGATTTGTAGAGACTGGCTGGGGTTTGATCAGTGTGTGTAAAGATCAAAGAGTTGTCTCATTCGTCCCATATCAACTGCATAAATGTGATCGGTCTCTGTGTGAGGACCTGACTAAGTTCATTTCTCACAATGTTATTGGCTCATAGCAAGTACAACAAATAAAAGGCCCTGTGATGACTATTCCTCTTGTACTCACTCCGCAGTTTGGACAACAAAAGGAACCTTTGAAGGGAGGCAATAACAGATTTAGAACGGAATCAGTGCCGAGCATTACACTCAACACGGGGGAATTCATGGTAACATTGTTGGGATACCGATGGGAAATCTCACGTTTGAGTGCCACAGACACGCCATCGATCCCCAGAGCAAAACAATGCAAATATTAGGGTCATTCTTCATCGGACAGGGATGGATAAACAATCTTAAAAGCCGATGATGAATGATGTCCGTTGAAAAATAGTCCATGCAAAAACACTTGCTGCCCATGATGAGAGCCAGATGAAGTTCGGTGCGCTCGGTGAAAACTGACCCGACTCGCCCCATCTGGAATGAAGAAACAGCCGGGGCGAAATGGAGTGTATCAAACAAACAGCGGGGTCGACAGGAAGTTGTGCGCTGCGCTCGTCAGAGTCCGTGCCGGTGCAGATGATGCTGATACGGCGAAGGGCGGCGCGGGGAGGCCGGACAAACGAGCAGCAGGGGAGCGAGCGGGGGAGGCCCGACCCGAGCAGGGCAGTTTGTGCGTGAGGAGAGTTCCCAAACGGAGGCGCTGGCTCGCAGGTCTGCACGCACGTGGCGGAGTGGAGGATGACATCGACTTTTTACGTCTTGTCATACGCACTCGGATGTGATACGCGTGAAGGTATGGGGGGATCCTTACCAGGACAAACTCGCAGGGGAATGTGACGATATTCATTTTAAGTCAGGCAATAAAAGCACACACACACACACACACACACACACACACACACACAAACAAATGTACAGACACTCTCCCTGGGTTTTTGGATGGCATCATCCTCGTGAATGTGTGTGTTAAAGGTGCTGTGCGTACGATTTGGACACAAGACTAAAAATATTAAAAATATTACAAAACAATGACATACTGATATTTTCTTGAATTTATAACAACCGTATACCCCCCCCCCCTCCCCTCCGTTATCATTAAATGAGCCCATTCATGTATATTTACATGAGGAGTGGCTCCTCTCTATGGAGGCCACCATGTTTTTACAGTAGCCCAGAGTGGACGTACTAAACATTTGAGTTTTATTCACAACTAAAGTCAACCCCAGGTTCTCCTGCATGTTCAGAAGGGTGAGGTTGAGGTGATGGATACAACATGCAACTTCACCTCTCGATGTCACATATCTTACACACTGCACCTTTAAAGCCAAAGCAGCCAGGGACCTGATTAATGGGAAGCACACGTAATTCAATCCAAACCATCATCCAAAACAAAGGCACGTGGTTTAGGACACACAGACATACACACACACACACACGCGCACACACACACACAAATACCACCTAGAGAGACACCCACCAGGGGATTAACCAAAGGACAATGTCCAACACCCCCATCCGACCCATGTCTAACCTTTGTCTTTCTGCGCGAGCCCGTCTGTGTGCGTCTGTCCTCTGTCCAACCTGTTCCTGCTCCACTCTGCACAGTTCTAACACACTGTACCCGCTCCACATCTGACATCAACGACCGGAATGATAAACGAGGCCTTTTTCCCCCAAATAAATGATTTGACATCTATAAAAGCAGCCTCACTTGCGTGTGTTCCTCCATCACTTCCCTGGCTGGGTTTCACCATTCCACTATTTTTATGCAAATCATGATGGATGGAGTGAGAAAAGCAGAATGGAATTGACACCTTTGATGGCGTCTCCCCAGTTTTCATACTCGTTCTGAGCTCCGGGGTGGTTTTTTTTATTTATTCATTTATTTTTTTTGTTTTTTTTTTTATCAGCCCCCAAAATGACGTGATAAATAACGCTGGCAATACGTTTGCTGAATAACTGATGAGATGAGCCGGGGGAATGAGCTGGCTGCACTGTGCTCTGATAAATGACTGTGGGACTCCATGTAACTCAACGGCCTAGAAATACACTTTTTACATTCATGTTTTTTCTGCAGCTGTTTCTGTTCTCCTTGTTTTTATATCATCAGTATATTTGAGAGGTGACATGGAGATAAATCCACCTCGGTCTGTGTCCCCCTGAGCTCTGCAAAGACTTGTTAAAGTTCGGCTTTCTGTCCCCGCGACTCTATCCGTTCATTCACCCCGGGTCTATAACACAGGGTAGTGAGAGGAGCTGGAGCCAATAGCAGCTGACATTTAACAAGAGGTGGTGTCCAGCCTGGACAGGTCACTAGTCCATCACAGGACTAATGTGCGGAGACAAAGAATCATTAACCATTACGCAGTCAGTTCAGAGTCTTCAATCAACCTCTACCGGGACAGACTCCGGCTTAACCTGGGTTCAACCCGGCCGACCTCCTTGCGTCGGCACTGTACATGAAATGCCACCAATTGTGGAAAGATGAATAAACTTAGCCACTATCCAGTGAAGTGTGTTGCTTATGCAATAGCTGTGAATAGGGGTTTTTCTTTGAGGAGCAAAGGACTTCACATCGTCAACACTGCGTTGACATGTCGGCACAACTGCGCTTTGAAAGGCTGACAAACATTGTCACTTCATATTGGCTCAGCTCATCTTGTTATCCGCTCTGTCCGTTGCCTTCGCGTGAGGTCACTTTGGTAAAAAAAATAAAAAATATATAAAAAAATAGATCCAAAGGACCAGCTTCACTACGAGATCAGGTTCAAAGTCTCGCATGCTCACAAAAGGCTTTTGTTTACGGAGACAATCCACTGTTCTCTCCCACGAACGCTCTGAAAAGCTCCTGCTGCTCACTCAAAGACCAGCCGAGACTGCTTTGATTGGCCAGCTGCCTTAGTCGTTTGTGATTGGTCAATTGCCTCCTCCTTATGTTACAATTGTGGATGTTTTGGCTAAATCTGAAAAAAAAAAAATATTGAAAAAAGAAAATTGGTCAAGACTGCCCCCCGATGCTGCAGTGAACACTGAACATCCATACAAGCCGGTAAAGAACAGGCAAATGATATGACTACTTTAAATTTGCATCTGGCACAATACGAAAACATTTATCCACGAGTCATAGTGCATAGTATCTCATATTGCTGTACACTAGGGGCGTCAAACATGCGGCCCGCTAGAGGGTCCAATCCGGCCCGCCAAATGAGAATTTTTCAATACAAGTCACGGCTAATTCAAATGTGTCCACCAGGGGCTGCACACAACACTGTCAATCCCATTTGATCCCACTTTGCGACCAAATTGGGCCGAAGGAACTAAAATGACACCCCTGCTCTTTACCAAGTCAATGTGAGGACGTGACCTCCGGTAACAGTTATCATATCAGTTCATCCTCGTTCCTATACCGCCTGATTGCCCCACAGCCGACCACCTCCCTCCGCCGCCTTCACCTTACGTGGGCAATGGTTGCGTGTGATATACGATGACTAGATCACACAGCCGTACCACTGAGGGCAACATGTTGCTCCATCACACCAGGCCCCGTCATTCCTCGCTTCTCTTCCCGCTGCTCTGCGCGCAGACCGTTTTCTTTCCGTCGACCCTTTCCGCATCAGTGACGGACACACTGTCACCGCGCATGAATTACAAGCGATGCATATCTTGATCTCGGAGTTGGGCATTGCTCCACTGCTGTGTGACGAACCACTTGGCGAGATTATTTGCTATTTAGGTCACAACGTGGACGAGCGACGGATAACGTGAAATGAACTCCAAGGGGGGAAGAGAACCGACAGATGGAGCGTTGTCATGCTGAATCCGATTGACGCCATTTCATCGGTTCTGTCATCGAGCCAATCGGCTGCTTATCTGACCCAAATGTTAACCCACGTATCCTTCGCAGTCATGCCTGATGATCGCGTATCTGCCTTTCTCTCCAAACTGGCAGACACCAGGAGGGGAAGCTCTTTATCACGGAAGACATCTTGTACACACAACTGCGCTCGGAAAGGCACTGAGACACTTGACCAAAGAAGATGGGTTCCTGCAGCCTGGGGCCAGTCAATTCTCTCATGCCACTTAGAATTCAAGACAAATTGCAATTTGACCAAATCACTCATTAAAAAGCTGGCAACGTTCATTAGGGACAAATTAGGTTGTTTTTTTTCTCACTGGATCAAATCCCACTCTACCCTGCTGCAGTGTCACTGGTCCTGACACCCTGATACCCCCCCCCCCCCCCCCCCCCCCCCCCCCCCCGCGCGCCGGTGGGCGGGCCTTGTGTGTACCGGTAGAAATACACCGTGACCCAGATTAATGGATGAGCAGTTGAAGAGGACCTGACCTCTACATCCCATTGTTGTGTCTGACTCTCCCTCTGTCTGCATTGATAGTTGTCTGTATTTCATTCCATGGAACTGCTCATCAAAATACATGGATTCCCTCAATGAACTGAATCTATAAACGCCACTGTGACTTCCATTCACATAATATAGTCATTTGAAACCACCACCCCATCAAAACGTTTTTTCCAAACAAACACAAAATAGAAAAAAAATAACCTCAACAAACCGATTTCTCATGAATTCCATCCTGCCTGAGGAACTTTCTTATCGTCGTCAAATAAATGACGAACATATTCTCGCTGAAAGCTGCGGAGTTCGGAGTCCTGCTGATTCCATGGCCACTTGCATTCAATCATAATGGGCTTTTAAAGGGGAACTCTGCTGAATTTTACACTTCAAAGTCTTGTTTGTGAAGATCAGGGAGTAACATGGCCTTGGGTGATTTCAGCTGAACCAGCATCAGTTGGGCTTAATGCAGCCTCACTTCACACACTGAGAACAGAAATGCTCTGTGCATATAACGCTGATGAGGATTTACCTGAATCCAATGCACTGAGAGACCTTGTTTCTGAAGGACACAGGATGCCTGCAGTCGCATCGGCCGATACATTTTCAACCACTAAAGACTAAAGATGGAGTCAGATGTGTCAAAGTGGAAAGTGATGGGAACATTTACTCCCTTGACTCTTTTAGGTTCTGCTTTCTGGTCAGAACAAAGGTGGCCACTGTATTCTATCAGCTGTGCTTGTCTGATGGTAAAAAAAAAAAATGTATTAAAAAAAGCCTCCGCCCTGTCTGTTTGGGTGCAGGACGTTGGACGTTGGGTTTGAGCTGGAGCTCTCTCATTTGGCTCCCTATGCAGCATCCCTTTCCCTCCCTCCCTCCCTCCCTCCCTCTCCCACTCCCACGTAACCCCACTCCAACACCCCCGACTAATAATCCATGGCTGGTCTGCTCACCCACTTGCAGACCAGAGATAATCTAGCTAATGGAGGAGAGCCCAGGTGGATAAGGACGGGCCAGGACAGGAAGATGCAGCAGAGGGGGTGGAGAGTCTGTTTATAATGGCCATCATTGTTCATGGATGCCGTCTCTCTCTCTCTCTCTCTCTCTCTCTCTGCGCAACAACACTCCAATATTTCTCCTGTATACCTCGGACTCCGCTGTTTCATTAAAGGACTAGTCCACTTCTTAAATGCTATAAGGGTTTGCATGAGCCCCTTTGATTGAACAATGCATACATGAATGGAATTGTATGTTTACATAAAATGTAAAGGATTATTTCAGTTGGGTATCATTGTATGCGACTGATGTTTGGCCGGAAATCATCAGGGAACAACAAGAGGATATTTTACATTTTCTGTTTATGTGCGGTTTACGCCGTCTCTATCATTAGCTAGTGCTCGACTCACATGCTATTATTATTATTATTATTATTATTATTATTATTATTATTGTCACTCACTATTGGGCATGCCCAATGGTTAATGTCGGCATGGAGTTGCTAAAATACAATGCTAACATTTGTGTGAGGGACACACGAAGCATACAGACCAGAGCCAGATCACTGGACTCATTTGGCAGTTAGTTGAAACTTGAGTAATGGTTGAAGATCGCTAATGGATGGGAGGGGCCTGCGCTGCTGCTCAACTTCTGCAGAAATATGCATTATTCGCGCGACATATTTCAGCAACTTAATCTAACGACAGGCAATTACTTTACTTCACACATTAACAATGAAGTTTTAAACTGCATCACGGTTGCCATGTTCAGATTTGACATCCATACCACAACATAAACATGTGACTGTGTTCAGTGCATGCAAACCCTCAGTAACTGCTCTACTTCACTGCACCGCAGTGGCTTGTTCATTTAATTTGCTGCAAGTAAGCAAAGACTTGCAATTTAAGGTTGGGGCACGGGGTGAATGAAGATGACTTCTAATCGAGTTTGTATTTAGAAAGCCGCTTAAAAACTGAGGGACTTCAGTATGGATGCATTCTTGGAGTCGTAGCAAACCCTGAATCAATTCCATTCCTTCATCCCCTCAGACCTCTCTTTTCCTTCAGTTGTCCCCTACGCTGAGCTGGAGCTGATCCAAACACTCATCAATAAATCAAGAAACGAGATGACACTCAGGATTAGGTTCTGGCTCCTCCCTCACCTTCTTCACTGGCACTCAACCCAATCAAATGTGTTGAATATTTAAAAGGCAGGTTAAGGTTCTAAGCTCGTATTTAAAAATCAATTAATCAAGACAAACTAATGATGACACTTTTATGTAATTCCCTTAAATAACTGCTACCATGGTCTGGATAATGGGTTCATAGGGTTGATGGAAAATAGGATCATATATACGATATAATATATTAAGTATATCACTTAATATATACACATATAAACATTTTCCTACAAAGTTAAAGAGGACAAAGATGTTGTAAGGTGATGGATTTCTGGCATCCAACAAACTCAACAGTATAAAAATACCCTGCAGATATCGAATGTACTTTGACTTTGTTCCACATGGGATAAAACAGAGGACAGCAGTGTCCCAGGGTCTCCTTTAAAGGTGCAGTGTGTAAGATGTCTGTCACCACAATCTGGAGAGATGGGATTACAAGACACTTATGAACTGGTATTTCAATGGATGCATAATCACCTCAATGTATGTATTTTGTACATGTTTATTTATTTATTTTTTTATTTTTTTTACAATAGACCAGTGAGGACGTATCTTTTGAGCTTTAATGACAACAGAGAGCTCCCATTGGTTCTCCTGCATGCTCAGGGGGGAAAGGTGAGGTGATGGATACAGCAGGTAACTTCGCCAACAGATGGCACCAAATCTCACACATCGTGCATTTAATTAAAACGATACATAAAAAAAATAAAAAAAATAAAATAATAATTCATAATTTCCTTTAATGTTATAAAGCTGTATGTTTCATGTCAACAGCTTCAGTGCTCTCTGGAGCGCCGACTCTCTGCCACGTCTGAAGTATTTGTGAAGTACCAGAGATGTCTGCATATATTAGATATTTTTCCTTCAAGTACTTAATACAAAAACCCATCTTGTCAGTCATGACAGTCGTGGTCCCCAGGGGATGGATCCCACAGCTGGACTGACTGAACTTGACAATCTTGTCATTTGTATCTGATCCTCTCAAACACTCTGAACTTCTCTCTTACTGCGTAATCATGCCATCCCTCCATTCTCACAAATCATTTAATGGCGCAATCCAAACCACTCGCAACCAGCTCATCAAGGCCCATTTGTGGCAGATGTTGGATGGAAATCAACAATGCCCCCTGCGTTGTCTTTCTCCATACACTTGCATGTCCAAATGTCACGGACACCCATAAATCATGGACGAGGCAGCTTCCTTCACCCTATCAGATGTATCTCTTAACGATCACGGCAACGTTACGTATGCATGGCATTTGTAGGCGGTGACATTCTATGTTGTCAAGGGCAATGGTGCACACAGTTTTTCCAAAGGAACCCATTGTGTTTTTTTTCTTATTCTTAGAGAGACGTACACTGTTACAGTTCTATATGACACATGGTCAGCCGTGAAGAAAATGACCTAAATGCACGTGGGAGTCATTTGTGTCAGCCTGCAGCAGCAGTGATGAGAGCTTGAGCACACCTGCTTTGAAACTGCATGGCCACTATGACATCATAGTGAGCAGGATGTACATATGTGGTTATTTGGTCCAGACACTGAACCAAGCTGAGGAACACACCTTGACCTGCTCTTGTTGTGTCATGTGCAGGTGGGACTTTGAAATATTTTAAAAATATTTTGAAAGAATAAACAGAGGGAGGTGAAACGGGAATGATACGTCCACTAAAGGATGGTTCTTGAATCACCCATTAAATTAATTGTTTATACTGAGGCACTGTGTTAGACACTTTGTCATTCTCTGTAATCATAGAATAGCAGTCCGGCATAACAATTTTAAACAGAGATGCGTTCCCTTCAGTAAACATAATTGTTATTTAACTCATAGTCGATGTATTGACGACCGACGATGAATGACTTGTTTGACCACGGAGCCGTCGGACACAAACAGAATCGTCATTTTCACCTGCGGTTCCATTCCTAAAATATCAGAGGCCTTTACATGTTGAGGGGGTTCAATGACGAAATCGACCCACCCGCCTCACCTTCTCTCCCTTTCCTCTCTGTCTCTCTCTCCTCCTCCTCCCTTCTTTTCCCTTCTCAATTACTTTGTCTGTCTCTCTGCAGGGATCCAGCCAGAGAGAGAGAGAGAGAGAGAGAGAGAGAGAGAGAGAGAGAGAGAGAGAGAGAGAGAGAGAGAGCAGAGCTGGATCGATGTATGAAGGATTGGATCCCCCGTCCTCTATAGCAAGTGCCATAGCACAGTTTGCTATTCAGGCTCCCTCCGCTATCGACTGGGGCTCCACTCTGGCTATCAATAAATAAAGACATTAATAAATGAAAACACTCTGTTAACAAGTCAGTCAATCTTCAGCAAAGTCTTAAGATGTAATTGAGTTTACCTACCCGTGGGTACCAGCTTTTTTTTTTTTTGTTTTTTTCATCCCACAATGATTTACTTTTCCACTACACGTGGGAAACATCAATAAAAATGTAGGAGGAATAAGTTTGAATAAACATGACGTTGTCATGCTGTCGAACACTTTTCACTCGACTTCACGAGTCACCATGACTCAGGCTTTTTCCACGCGACTGCTGGTGTTTAGAGACGGAAGGGAAGCAACCATCCATGTTGGAGGAGGAAGACTGAGGGAGCCGTATTAGGCTCTTACCATGAATATCTACACTGTGCCGTCTATGGGTCATGCTCTGCAGCAGAGGGCGGCGTGCTCTTTATCACTTTAAACGCTCTTTCCAGGTGCTACCAAAACATTCTCAGTAATCGCTCCAATTTCTAAAAGGCATCTCAGGGAGAGAGTGAGAACAGGATCCGGAGTGGTGGACAGTGCGAGGAAACATGGGACGAACAAAATTGAGAACGACAGGTCCGAGTGGAGGGTTCGTGTCCTGAACCACTACAGCCACGATAACATTGGGCCAACAAAGTGCCTAACATGTGATTTGATGGTGGACGGAAACCCACGCAGACATGGGGAGAACATGCAAACTCCACACAGAGAGGTCCTAACACTTTCTGACTGAGGAAACTACATTCCTTTACACTGCCCATCTTAGCTAAAACACGACCTCTTCGTTTTGAAACTGACACAAGGTCAGACTCTCTCTGAACGTGTCGATGTCAGCACGCACGAAAACGGGCAATGGAGTCTGTAACGGAGTGGATGTATTTCCAAACCAGCTTTTGAAGCTCGCACATACGCACTTACGCAGCGGCAGAGTGACAAATGTGGGTCCTGGCCTTGGAACAAACGAAGAATCAAGAGGAAGAAATAGTTCCTGCCTGTGAGGGCATCTCCGCTGAAGCCACCGCGACACGATTTGAGTGTGAAACACTGATTATGGAATGATGAATGTCATTTATCAAGACTGAGGGTCATCTGTCCCAGGGGGAACTTCCTTCTCTCTGGATGTTGTCTTCATCATCTCAGTGCAGCTCAGCATCTCCTCCTCCTCCTCCTCCTCCTCCTCCCCCCCCCCCCCCTCCCCCCCCCCCCCCCCCCCCTCCCCCCTCCACCG
>JAFBJT010090171.1:140707-163207 GCA_016785325.1 Chascanopsetta lugubris
GAATCATACAGATCAAAATGTTCCTCTCACTGCGACTTACTCTGTGTGGAGTTGTATCAGTGTGCAGGCGCAGTTATCTCGAGATAAATGCTCAAATCTCTTGTGGTTGGAGAAAGTGTGAAAAGCAAAGTCTGTGACAAAAGGAAGGATGATGTGTAATATTGTCTGGTGCTCAAGCCTTTGTGTCACACACACACACACACACCCATCAGAGCAACCAACATGGGATATGTTACATGAGCCAGACCCAATTGAGTGATTGTTATCTTGAATGTCGGCATTGACAGGAGCAGTGGAATGTTTGTGTTGCCGTGCTCATTCACAACAAATACATCTCTGTAAATAGCTGAACTAGAGTGATGATTGATGAAACAATATTGCCCTCTATCATGTAGTCGTAAAAGTGTGTAAAATGATGTCATGCCTAGTCCTTTCAACTACAGAATGCATGGCATGAGCACTGTCATCAGTGGCAGTGACGATGAAGTAAGTGATGTTTTTGAGGTGACTCATCCCTTTGGATGAGCATGTAGAATAGTGTTTTCTCTGTTGAACAAGTCAATGTTCAGTCTAATGTTTTGTCTTTTCATTGAAGTTAGATATTCAGATAAGTAGACAAGTATATCGGTAAATTACAAAACAGAAGACGTGGGTTCAGTCTAATTTTGTGACATACATTAAATCCTTGTCTGTACATAAATATTGAGTAAAAAATATGTCCCAGATCCTTATTCTGATAAGAAATGATTCCCTCACAACTCAACTCAGATTACTCCCCACAGGGAGGAACCTGTATTTTTTTATCCCGATATCATATTTACAATAACAAAACGTTATCAGTATAAATGGTATGTGGTCATTCACAGGACACTGGGACTATTATCTCCATCTCCCTAACTAGATTTCAATCCCCCACTGGACTCATGCAGGTTTTTCCGTTGAGTTGTTCTAAAGCCTAAAATGGAAAATTGGAGAGAAGCTTGGCACAAGTTCAACAAGACTCTTCTCTTCTCAGCGCACAAATAAAAACCCGGTTTGGTCGAGGTGCACAGTGTTTCTTCTTCACCATCCCCTCTGGCTCACATGGAAGAGTAACGCTAAAAATACCCAGGGACCGAAAGGTTAGTTGCGTATGAGGAAGAAATGGTTGATTTTGTTGTTGCTTTCACACAATATACTGAGGAGATGAAATGGGCTCAACCTAAATGCACCCTAATATTAATTTCTATCCATTTCAATCAATTAAACGGTTGACTGATTATTACATCGACACCTGATTTAAAGTTCAATGTTTAAATGAATTGCTCGATTGAAGAGCTCTACCACTCTTAAGCTCACTCGTGTTATACACATTTGTCAGAGGCAGCCTTCACTTAACCTAAGTGTCTTGGCTCAAGTGGAGTGGGTTCACATCACCCCTGAGTAGAGTGAGTGTGGCAGAAAGTGAAACCTGATATCTCCTCCACACCCCTGCACAGGCGATTATGTATGGTGTTTGTAAGATAAGCACATTTGACCCTCTGTGCGTTTATAAGCTTCTACATATTTCCACCACTGTACAACTACGAGTGCATGAACACAGTTTTTCCTTTAGAGGAAACTCCTTCACGTGAGGTCAATGGGAATACACACAAACATAATGACACATTGATTCACAGAGCTGGGCCTCTTCATAGGGGAACTTAACCATGGTGACACTCTCTCAGTGGGACACGTCATAGCATGAGACACAGGGGGATGTATGTGGTACACACACACACACACACACAAGAGAGATGTTTAGATGAATCAGGGAATTATTAGACCACAGAGGCTCTTAGACATGCAGGGGCCCATGTTCCTGGTCATGTGATCACATTAGCCATGGATGATGTCATCGAGGACAAACATCCTCTGCGCTCCGGAACATAACTGTATGTAATCTGTGACCTCGGTGGGCGTCCGCAAGCTGACCCCCTGCTCATTTGGGAATCACTGAATCGTCTCTCCTGACCTTTCCTCTAATTTTCTTCACCTGTTTACTTTTTCCAAGTCAAGTCGAATCCCAAGCCCATTTATTACATTTTAAACCACCATATCAATAATTGATGACTCACAGAGGGCTCAGATGGTTAATGATTAAAAACCATGTGTTTATTCATCAAACATGCCTCTTTGGTGCTGCCGCTGTCTGACAGTCTGACATACCATTACTTCCTGTCATAGCCCAGGGAAATCATAGTCCTGGATTGAATGAAATGAACTGATTTCATTCAGGAGAAATATATCTGTCTGTGAGAATAGGCTTGCTGCTCACACCTGGTCGAATTGTCCTTTTGAATTAAGCCAGATCATCAAATGCTGTCTTCTTGCACTGATGTAGCCGAAGTCTGTGCAATTACATTGAAACTGCTGCGCTGAGATTTCTTGCGAGTCTGTCTCTGCCGTTCGTTAGGACTTTTCAGCTATTTTAATAGAAACACTGAAATACTGAATAATTTATAACAGCCAAACCCACTGGAAATAGAATTGGGACAAAAAGCAGTGTGATGGTAATCCTCCTCGATAGAACCCATCTTTGATGTGTAACTAGCATGAAGGAGGCAGAATTTATGACCAATGAGGTAGCCAGCCATCAAGTGGTAATCGTTGTAATTTATATTGCATTTCAGACTCCGTTTTTGCCAGTAGAAATGGAAATGGATCGAACTTAAATCTTCCCGACTGGACCAAGTGATCAAGTGTCCCTTTTGTGTCCCTTTTTATTTACACAGGATTTCATTGAGGCACGCAGTGTATCAGTGCATGCATCCTTGTTTGTCTCTCTAATATCTTCCCTCTGGAGAATATTATCTGCAGTCTGTCCCCATTAGTTTTCCTTTGTGGATCCTAACCATTGCAAATCTACATTGATAGACTGTGGTCAGCAGCTCTCTGTCCATTAGCCAAACTCCCGGCGACTTCATTATCTAAGTGGGTTAGTTTCAACCCCTCACGCTGCTCTACACCACCAAACCACCGGTTAGATCTCCAGGAGCTTTGTCTGTCTGCGTAGGAGTGACTCAGGTTTCTAGCCCAAACATGTAACGTACTAACACTCGATCATCAACATATTTTGGAAATACAGTTGTCGAGGGCAAAGCGGGCGACAGTGCACTGTATATGAAGGCTTGTCTAACTGTGTGTTATTGGCTCTGAAGTGGGAACTAGGCTATCGACTGAGGTGGTGTCAGATTTCTCTGTTGCTGCCGTTCTTGATGCAGATGCCCAGGGTCTTGCATTGATCTTTTTATTTTTCCAACCACAACTCCAGGACAGCCTCAAGGCTTCCAAGACCATAATGACACAATTTAAATGTTGGCTGATGCTTGTGACATAGGTTTAAGAATGACTGCATTGCCAGGGAATTTTCCCGAAACTCTATAATACTTCAAGGCGTTCGTAGCTCCAGCAAAATAAGACCAACTGGTTGTTTGGCTGCAGATTGTGATTACCGGTAGTAAACACCAGAGCCAGGATGAAATATGAGTTATGTGGTATTTTTCCATCCCTGCTTTGGCAAACAAACAGGTAATGAGTTCTTACATCTACTCAAATGACCTATGGTGAGATTAGTGCGTTAACCGTGTGGTGTAGAGTTCATTGTGTGGGTTGGTGTGACGTGGTCCCATTAATAAGACATGTTGTTTGTGAACACTAACGAGCGATGACCTTGCTGTGAGTCAGCACACTTTTTGTGTGTGTTAAGCCGATGATCTCATTCAGAATGACAAAGCAGAACAGGCCTCCGCTGTTAGAACATAAAGAAATGTAAGGCAGTGTTCGGTTCAAACACAAAAATCCATATTGATCACTTAACCCTTGAGGACGCATGATGATCAGAGAGCACTATAAATTGATTTGCTGTCATCTGATGTCACCCCCAGCCTCCTAACAGCTGCTGTGTCAGATGCTTATTCATTAGTCTTTCTGTTTATGTTTGATGCTGCCATATTGATTCTTATTTTATATTTAGCTGACGTGTTCCTCCGTGGTTTGGGCTATGTGGCAATTTAAAAGATGTAGCATTTGAAGCGTATGCCAAGATGTAGTAGAGTTCCGATCAATCCTTTCAAAAACACAAACTTGATTCATTCTCGCCACATTTTCATCAGTGGTATCGGATGCATCAAAACAGGCAGCCCCACATTCTTTTCCTTCTCAGCAAATGGGCCCCACAGCATTACATTACATGATGCAGGAAAACACCAGTGATTCAGTGAGATAAGATGGTGTGACAACAAAGGGAAAACAGCAGTGTTCCCTCTCTGCTGTCGGAAGCATTAGATTGGTTTTCGTGTGTTTTAATCGGGTGTGTTCACTTCATCAACCAACCCTCCTGTTGTTTTTCCAGTGACTGAATGTAAACTCCCTTGTTCAAATGTAATTTCTAAAGATGCAGCCTTAGAATTTCCTGTCTGCTGGATGTGAATGCAGGACTTTAAAGTTGAGTCAAACTAATCAAAAGGAAGCGAAAGTTGGCAGACTCATTTTTTTTTAAGGAAATTAAATTGGAAGAGAGCCAGCTACTGGAAATGAAGAGTTTCCTTTTTTTAGCCCGTGAACTTAAATGTAACAGCACACCACAGACACATTTTCCCACGAGAAACTCAACTAAGTTCCTGAGGCTGGTGTTTTTCGCTCTTGTGTCTCATGAGATAGAAAAAACCTCGGTCAATATCATTAATGGGCTTGTGTTAATAGTCAGCCATTATCGTTATAGATAAGTCACAGTTTCAGTTTGCTTTTAATTGTCAATAGCTGTTGGGTGGCTGTTTTGATTAATTAAATTCCTGCTTTGTAATCCTGCATTACATGTGTTTTTTTTAAACTTCATTGTAACATACAGTGTGTTCCTTTACTTTGACTTTTGATTTTGATTTTGATTTTTTAACCTCCACAAATGTAGCCCTCTTATTATATTGCAAATTCTATCAAAGTTGACTCAGACTCTGAATCTGTCCTTTGTTTAATGGCAGAACAACTGTGACTTTTGTGGATGAATGTGGGACTATAATCGTTGTAAATGTTTCAAAGTGGTGTTTAAATGTATTTTTTACAGCAGTCTGACAGGATGGCATCACAGGAGGGGGAGGAGCCTCCTCCAAACAGAGGCCAATCAGATAGCCGTCTAAAGAGCAAGAAGCCACCCAGCCTGGTCATAGCCATTCCCCCACCTGAAGTGACAATGGCCCATGACCCTGCAAAACAGGTCGGTTTAAGCATTGATTCTAAAAGCTCTGATTGCTAAACCGTTTGTTCACTTGCTTAAACGCATTCACACTATTGAATGAGATGACACGCACCCTGACCATTAGACCTGGTGTTGGACAGTGCTTTATTTTGAGGAGGTTAAAACCATAGTAACATGCCACGCTCCCCTGAGACTCCAGTTCTGCCATTCGTTAGGGCAGTGAGGCCTTTTGGACAGCTGTCTCAGTGAACTGGGCACAAGGCCACACATTACCCTGGTGAGGCCCATGCTCAGAAAACAAATGAGGATTTCAGCCCCATGAAGTAGCAGGTAGTCCAAGTTTAACTCGGCATACTACATTTAAACTGCTCCTAAAGAGTGCATGGTGTAGTAATCATGCAAATGCAGTGTGAAACTATGCATGTTAGGAAGGAAGGGCATTTACCGTTGCTCTGTTTTACATAAATGTTCATTTAATGCACCAGAGTGTAACGTTAGGAAGTCTGAGAGGTCTGCTGTTACAGTCCAAGGCCACATAAAGAAAAGAGGAAAGTTCTTTCTAGCACTTAAAAAATCCTGTCCCTGATCCTGATATATTGTCAGCATTATTCAGTAAAATGCCATTGACCTTTCTATGTAGGGATCCAGGTTGTTATGTAATGTCTGTATCCTCTGCCTTGCTGCATTACACATGTTATTGCCATCTTACCATAAGCAATCAGAAGAGTGCAAACCTCTACCAAGGTCAAACACAACCGTCCCCTTGAAATGATTAGATTTGATGTATTCCTTGGCCCCCGTCCCCATCCTTTCATTCAGTGTCATGGAAGCCGCTTGGTTGTTTTTGTGTGTCTTCAGTCAAGCGAAGATCCCAGCTGATTGGGAGTAAAACTTAAGATCCCAGTTGGACATGATGATTTATAACTAATCTGTGTACATGCGCCCTTCATATGTATCTTCGTGTCATAACTGTTCATCTGTTGAATCCTTTTTCTTCTCTTTGCCTCTGCTCAGCCGTTGCGACCATCTCTGAAAAAAAGCGAGAGCGGTCAAGTGACCGGCTCGGCGTCGGAGAGCATGAGCGCGGGCGAACGAAGTGCTTTAACCCGAGACAGGAGGTCAAAGTTTGGCCGACAAACATCGCTGTCTCAGAGCATCCGCAGGTAAACGTGAGATTTTGTGGTTTCAGCCATTGGTGTCATTGTTGCTGTTCAGTCTGCGAGAGATTCAGGTGTAAACCTGGCACTTTGAATCACAGCTCCACAATGGTTACAACCATTGTCCCCGAGGTCATGAACTCTTGAAAACCGGCAGACAAAGCTTTAACCACAAAAGCTCATTCAGTCTGTATTCTGTCTTTTAGGATTTTGTTACATCTAATGATGAAATGACATGCTACTGCTAAATACCACTAATTTCTTGGTGTAAATATCAAGGGCTTGTTTATCGGTAATGGAAAGGACAATGCACATTGCACATTCAGCTGTTTCATGTTATAAAAGTAATAAATATATATATATGTATATATGTATATTTTAACTGCCATATGCACAACTCAAAGTTGTGCTCTGTGCTCTCAATTTGTACTCATAGCATCATTCACCCCTGCTGTTTTGGTGATCTATACTGTATTGTGTGATAATGAGGCCATCATCTTTTCTCCGTGCCGCCAGGAACACAGCCCAGTGGTTTGGTGTGGGGGAAGACTGTGAGACCAAGCAGCAGGTATGGCAGAGGAAGAGCCTGCGCCACTGCAGCCAGCGATATGGCAAGCTGAAGGCCCAGTACAGAGAGCCAGACACAGCCACCAGCTTTGATCAGGGCCTGGACTCTCCAGCCACGAACAAGATGCCAAAGGTACTGTCAGCAGAGACGTCCAATTATTATTCCATCTTCCGGTCCGGCTAATTACTTGTATCCGAGCAGAAAATGTGATTCCATTGCACGAGTGGAATAGAGTATCATAGCATGCCAATGTGCCATGCAGACAGCACAAAGAAACAAGAGGAGGCACAGCAGGTCTGTCCACTGTGAAGTCTCACCATGACTCAATTTCAGACCCAACAACACGCAATGACTCTTCGTCTCCCATTGTGTGGGATTGTGATTTCACATCGTCACACTGAGACGTGAAGGCAAAGAATCAAAGGATCAAAAGGAAGTGGTAGAGTAAGAGACAGAGGAGAGTGGGCAAATGTGTCCGACTTTAATAAAGCCCAGAGTGGTATGGTGACAGACGTGGACCATCTGTGTCCCACATGAATCATGGCACTCTTCAAAATGCATGTCATTCACTCATCCAGTGTTTGTGGTTTTTCATCTCTTCCTTTTCATCTTTTCCTCACCCTCTCTCTTGTGTCTGGTATTTGCCTCGCCAGTCTGCAAGACCAGTGATAAGAATGTACAATTTACAAGCAGTCTTTTGTTTTTCTTACATACACACGCATAACAGGGTGAGCATAGAATTTGCATGGGTGATAAATCTCCACCTCTTGCCACGATCCAAAATTGAAGCAGAAATATTTCTGTGTAGCTCAATTTGTGGCATCAATATTTCTGTCTTTGACAGATTGTGGATCCCCTGGCAAGGGGCAGAGCCTTCCGGTGCCCAGATGAGGTGGACAGTCGCTCCCCCAGGACACCTCATACCACTCAGGCGGGTCCCTTCACCCCGGGGTTCACCTCACTCAGCTCTTTCACCAGCCAACGCTCCGGGCACAGTCGCTTCCCCAGACGCAAGCGGGAGTCCGTCGCCCGGATGAGTATCCGAGCTGCATCCAACCTGCTGAGGGTGCGTAAGGCCGACTCAGAGCTTGTATTGTTTACATGTTCAGATTGATTCCAGATAGGAAATATAATCATTTAAAGCATTTGAGCATTATCGAAGTATCATCTGATACAATTATATTATATGTATATGTTTGGATGACAGTGTTATTAAAGCCGTCACTTTATCTCCAAAGAAATCTGATTTTTAGAATGACTTTCTATATATATATATATATATGTATATGTATGTATATGTATATATATATATATATATATATATATGTGTGTGTGTGTGCGTGTGTGTATTGTCCAGGGTCGTAGTGGTTTGGGGAGCTCCCAGACTGGTCGCAGTTTCCCCAGGAGGAGCTTCATCAGGCCCAGCTGGATGGACGAGGAAACGGTGGATTCTGCAGATGTGTCTGAGTCGTTGTTTTTTAGTAAGGTCAGCAGCCACTTCCCTAATCTCTTCTACCAAATCCTCATCAGCATTTTCTTTTTTTTTTATTCACTTCTATTAGAAGTGTATCAAAGTCAGTTTGAGGTGCATTTTTTAAAATATGTATCTTTTTAACAGGGCTGTTTATTCATTACCACTCTCTCCTCCTCTTCCCTCTGTCATTTTCTCATCTGATGTTTTTCATCCTGCTCTTCCTCATCCACCTTGACCTGTACTTACATTTCAGGTCGATGCCCATGATGAGCTTTACTCAATGGCGGATGATGTATTTGAATCCCCACCCTTGTCGGCAGCTTTCGGTCCCTGCGAGCCACCTGACCACAAGTTTCCAACTGCGTGAGTAAATGCATCATCCTCTTGATGAAGTCAGCAGCAGTCAATCAGGGCTGATGCGAAGTATTTGCTCTTTATTGCTGTGGTCCTTGCCTAGGTTTATTGATAAAATAGAAAAGTCATCCTAACATACCCAATATTTTTTTTCTAATATTTCATTGAGTTCTTTGTTCTGAAATGTATTGATGTTCTTTATTTTCTCTCCTTTGCTTTCACCTCTTTACCGCTCTTAAAACACCCTCCATGTCTCCTTCCTACCTGCTGGAATTCCTCTGCAATTCCAGCAAGGACATATCTCGGGCAGTCAAGACCCCAACCGTAGTGTCTGAAAAGAGCCATCCCCGCAGGGGGCGCCGCATCGCTTCCCAGGTCAAGCACTTTGCCTTCGACAAACACAAGCGTCAGTATGGAATGGGCGTCGTGGGGAAGTGGCTGAACCGGCACTACAGACGCAGCCTCAGCAGCAATGTCCAGAAGCAGCTTGATGACTTCCACAGCCATAGGTTGGGCATGAGTAGATCACCAAGTTGAATTACTTGAATAACAATGACTTATTTCTGAGGGTTAGTCCCTAAGTGTTTTACTGAATGTAAACAAAAAAAACAAAAAAACTCGATGACAGCAATGTTGGATATATTCGATATATTATCAATCATCATCTGAGGATCAGTTTGAATTTGACATTTTATATTTATGGAATGACCTCTCTAATTGGTTGATTTGTGTATTTCACTGTGAACTTTTTTCTTCTTTTTTTAGGCCCTACTTCACCTACTGGATCACATTTGTCCATATTGTAATCACACTGCTAGCCTGCTGTACATACGGGTTTGCTCCTGTGGGTTTTGCTCAACATTCTAGAACAGAATTGGTGAGTGAGGTTCTAAACTCTGCATTTGTCCCAATAGAATAATAGACTGGAAAATGTCTTTCCACCAAGGAATACAAACAAAGTAACACTGTAGACTTTTTAAGATTTATTTATGTTTGCCTTTCAGATAATACACTACCCAGTTGAATGAATATGATGTAAATTATAGTGAGGTTTATATTGCATTAAAATACTATTTATTATGTTTTACTTAAGAAAAAAAAAATCTCGGTCATTAATGAAATATATTGTTCTGCAGTAGATATGTTTGCTGCCTACTGATTTATGTGTGTTGCTCTGGCGCCCTCTGCAGGTGCTGAAGAACAAAGGTATTTATGAAAGTGTCAAGTTTACCCAGCAAGAGAACTTCTGGATTGGCCCGAGCTCTGTGAGTATCCCACTTTGTGTGTTTTTTTAACAGAGGCTACGAATAACATATGATCATATTATAATACAATGTCAATATAAGTTGTCTCCATTGATTGTGTGTAAATGACTGACATTGCCTTGTGCTGCCGAGAGTTAAATCCTCATCAGCTGATTTTTTTTTCATCTTGTTACATCTTATCATCTTAGATCACAGCCATGCATATGTACCTTTTTAGTGTTTGAATGCGCATTAAGTATCAATATTTTTAGTTGAATTCATTGTTTTCAGTATTGGAACATAAAAGAATTGATGAATATTTACTACTTTGTAGAAAGTAATAACTAGCATCAAGAAATGCTGCATGTGTCGAGTCATGCTTTACATCTCATCGCTGTCATCCTGCATTTGTTTACTATACTTTCCTATCTTACCTTTACAGGATGACCTGATCCACCTGGGGGCTAAGTTCTCCCCATGTATCCGTCAGGACAGTCAAATCGTGAGCCTGATCCAGAAGGCCAAAGACCTGGAGAGAGAGTCCGGCTGCTGCGTGCAGAACGACAACTCTGGATGTGTGCAGACACACAGCTCTGATTGTTCTGTACGTGGCTCGTCGTTCACCTCCATATGTTTGGCTCACCATCATTCGTGTACATGCTACCTGTGGTTCTGAGGAACACGTCTCAAAATCAGAGACATGTACCTGTCTGTGTGTCTGTTGCTTGTTGGCAAAGTGACCTTTGACGCTGTGAAATAACAACTATAATTCTGTTCTTAACTGTACACGTAGGAGACGCTGGCCACATTAATCAAATGGAGCAGTGTGGATGAGAGCAGCAGCGTACCCACTCGTGTCGTTTGTCACCAGGATCCCAGGTGAGGGGAGATGTACGACCTATGATGACTCTGCCACTTGACATGAAGAGAGTTTCTCTGTTTTGTAAACAACGAATATCAAGTCAGTCTTTGAACCCCCCCCGTTTCGCATGTTGTGGTCACCAGAGTGTGTGAAGAGCCTGCGTCTCTGCCGCCTCATATATGGTCGGATGACATCACAAACTGGCCGGTGAGGAGAGACTCTTCATCCTTTTAAGTATCCTGGGACTAATATCATTTCTATGTTTTCAATTTCTACAAAAGACGATCAAACATATTCCGCATCTGCCCTCGTTGTCGCCAGGTGTGTACGTATCCCAAGAAGTGGAACCACACAGGTTTAAGACACATGGACTGTAAAATAAAGGGACGACCGTGCTGCATAGGAACCAAGGGCAGGTGAGACACATGGGTGGATTCTGTTTATTATCATGTGTCCGTGCTGGTGACAAAGGCATAAAGAGGCTTTGTGTTTTGGGGATTATCTGCCTACTCCCCATCTTGCCAAAATCCTTCTCAAGAATGCGCTGGGGAATTTTTGTATAATTTGGCCCACATTTCCCAAGCAGGGCTGATTAGATTTGGGTGGTTAAAGATCAATTTTGCAGTGACTCCACAAAACACATTGCTGTTGTGAACACGTCATCTCAGTTTGTCTTGGTGCAACCCTTCGCTTTGATCACAAAGATCACCATAAATGCAGAAAACATTTTTTTTTTCACTTTTAAATGTGAGATTAGCCATCAGATTTTGCTGGTAAACGGTCAAGGTCGCTGTGGCCTCGCAAACAAATGTAGCGTCTTAAAGATGAGACTAAAAGAATGATCTAAACTCATCTGACTCGATTTCAGAGGTCAAAGGTCATGATGACTTCACATTAGTCCAGAACGAACGGACTGAAACTCTAATGACTGGCAAAGGCATAAACCAGTTATTTGATTATGTATTGTTTTCTGAGTGCTAGCAGACTTGACTTTGATCTATTCCTTCCGTTTCACTCAGTCTGCCATCCTGAGTAAATTAGATTGTACTTTGTTCTCCTCCTCCTGTAGATGTGAGATCACCACCAGAGAGTACTGTGCTTTCATGGAAGGTTATTTCCATGAAGATGCTACGCTCTGCTCACAGGTAGTGTGTTCACAGTCTGTGTCCACGCCTACGTGTATGTATCTTGGGTCTGTTGATATAGTCATAACCTCATCCACTGCCCTTCTGCAGGTCCACTGTCTGGACGACGTGTGCGGCTTGCTGCCCTTCCTAAATCCTGATGTCCCTGATCAGTTCTACCGTTTATGGCTCTCTCTGTTCCTCCATGCTGGGTTTGCATCTTTGGATGAAGACTGCATTTCTTATTCAATAAATGTATCAGAATATCTGATAGGACTTGTTGATTTAGTCCTTGTTTATTCACTGTATTTGCTTGTTTTCTGCCTCTTTTTGCAACAGGCAATTAAGGGGCTATTTAAGCAGAGTTAAGGGGCTGTTTAATGCTGCTGCTGATTATCTTGAGTCTATGAGCTGTTTCACTAATTTGCTGCGCACGCTAACAGGAGTGGAAATTATCTTTTGGGATTCAAACCTGTTGAAATATTTCTAAATGAGGTCCAAGTGCACGTGAGCTGATCTCTCACATGTGCACTGTAATACTTTGTGTTAATACTCGGCACATGGGAAATCCCTCGGGTGTGATTTTAAAACAGCAAACAAATGGGCCCCAGAGCTTGATTAGAAAAATTCCAAATATGTTTGATATCACACTTATGCTTGAATTCCACCAGAATCATAGATGTCTCTCTTTGTGTGTGCGTGCACGTGTGTGTGTGTGTGTGCAGGCTCTTGCACTGTGTGGTATCAGTGGTGTTCCAGATGACCATACTGAGAGACCTGGAGAAACTGGCAGGATGGGTTCGCATCTCCATCATCTACATTCTCAGCGGAATCACCGGAAACCTGGCCTCTGCCCTGTTCCTGCCCTACAGAGCTGAGGTGAACACACTCACACAGGGACACGTACACAAATGACACGAATACACATATAGGGATTTAAAAATGTTTTATTCTGGTGCCCACATGATCTAGTAAGTGGGGCAGCAGCAAAACACTGTTCAAGTTCTAATGTGGATTTAGGTAAATCATTGGAATTTCTGTCAAAATACAAAGGAATTGTGTGTTGCTCTAACTGTATTACATAATAAGCAAGTTGACATATTTGATGATGTCCTCTGCGTGGGGTGCCTTTTCAATCATCCTGCTTTGATCTCCATATACGGATGTGTTACACTGACCTTTGTATGATTGCCAGGAAAGCTGATTCACGTATTCTCATGACTTAAGCGCTCACTGTGGACATATGCGCACGCGCACGAATGCCGAGGCAGCGATGAAGTATGAAATCAGACGTATCATAGTAATAGGGGATCCTCAAGAGGAAAACCATCTCAACGATGCCGGTATATAGTATTTCTGCTGAGTGTTGTTGGTTTATGATGTTTCCACTCAGTGGCTTAACTTAGTGTAGCTAAGCTCACTTACTGGAGGTGTTTGTACTGCAGGGGATTATTAGAGCTGACCATCGACAGAGTCCGTATGGGGGCAGGAAACACCTCATGGTGCAAACTTTGCATTTTAAGTGTGTGGATAAACTGAGCTGAAGCTCAGTCACCAAATGGTATCCAGTTCCAGAACACTTCATATGACTTGGATAAATTAAAGAAACATGCTCGTCAGCTGTTGGAAATATCGCTTTGTTTTGGGGGTTGCTCTGTAATAGGCTGGTCCTCAGTTATACATATTCCATCAAAGTTGTTTACTTATTTCTGGGGTCAAACAGTTTGATTTGTGTCTATATAGAACAGGTTGACGGTATCAACTGTTCGGAAAACGATGACCTGTCCTCAACCCGTCCAGTGCTCCGGCTCCTGTTTACACACTCTCCCTGAAACTCTGGAAAGCTCCCGGCCCTCCCTTAAAGACTGAATTGACTAGCCAGCCGGCTCAGTCTCTCCTGATTGGTTAACTGCTACCAAGGTTATGTAGGAAGTGTCCTGTCCAATGATGTATCAGACTCACAGTGAAGTCCCCTTGAGTGGGAATAAAGTCCGAAACGGAAGCTTTACACCAGCTTCCGAAAACATTTTCACTGATAAAGAGCTGCAGGGTGGTGGGATTTAAAATGAGAACTACCTCTTACATTCACAGAGCATCTATACAACCCACTAAAAAATGTAGAACGTGGAAAAACACGCTGAATGTGTCTTATCTGGATAATGTTGTCATAGATAAACCTTCCCGCCATGTCTTCTCGGATGTACAAATGGAAAGTTGAGGCAATCCTTTTGGAATACGATTACGTGTGTAAGTGCGTGAGTGCGCTGAGTCAACTGCAGTTACTCACTATCTCGGGTGATGTGTGAATGTCCTTTTGAAAGACTAAGCAGTGTTAAAGACTCTAAACAACTTCCTGTGTTTGTAACGTATAGTGCATGTTGGGTAAAAACGGAAGCCAACGCCAGGAGAGCCATATATTTTTTTAAGCCTATGAATATTTAATAGGCTCCTGTAGCCTGTAATGTAATATTAACTAGATTAGACCATAATATTTGCAGAAAATAGCCTGTTGATGCAAATTTCTGAACTTGTGAAAAGAACAGTCTGGATTACCTACTTTTTACCAGCATGGCTTTTCTCTTTATTGTGTCTGCGAAGTCCACTTTCCCTTTGAAGAGATTTGCCTAATGCCATTGTGCAGGATGGCAAAAGCTACTGCTAGAGAACCCAGGGGATGAGATTACTTTAGTTTTTTCTTTCAAACAAACACAATTGTTACAGTGCGTAGACTTGTCTGTTGGCACTTCCTGTCGGTACATCTTGATTTAGGCCAGAGGCTCGGTTTTAATTCAATCAGAAATTATTCAATTTACAAGTTCAAGAGGTCAATCCAACAGGTTCAACTGCAAGGGGAATACAATCTAAGCTCGTCGCATCGTTATGAATGTGTTGTGGATTTAATGAGCTAATCTGAGCACCAATCAAAGTACCATTATTGCATCTTTGCAGGTTGCCTTAACAAACCCAATTGTCCGATGGTGAAATGTGTGATGGTGTGGTGTGGTCTTTGCCTTCTGGATGTCTTGATGTCATGGAGGCATCTGTTATTTTCCCGCTAAGCCGACCGCGGCTTCTCTTTATCTGACATGAGGTGACCCTCAGATTGACGCACCTTGACGTGAGAGGCAGAAATCCCACCACCCAGCTCTCCTTAGCGCCGACCAGCTCACAGCTCTTCACTCACCAGGAATAACCGAAGGAAACACATGCGAGGCACAACCCGGGCCAGTCAAGCCACTTAAAGAGGCCGTTTAAGTGGATTATCCTCTAACTGCTGAGTGAAGGAGACCCTGCTTCTTCAGCATACATGACTCAAACAGCAGCTGTGAGTGGGATCGTGATGATTTACATGGTTGAAGACCCCTCAGTTTCTACGCTTAAGAACTCCACTGACACAATATTCAAAAAATCTGTTCTATTTGCTCTCTGTTCGATAGAAAGCCATTGTCCTCTCTTGGGGGAAATCGGGGTCATTGAGTTTTTCCACCGATGAGGAAACTCCACGGTGGAGATTATACATGTCACCTGGCAGCAGAATGAGGCGTTAGAACAGTCAGTGTGTGTGTGTGTGAGTGTGTGTGTGTGTGTGTGAGTGTGCACCACATTGCAATGTAAGATTAAAGCCCTTTATTCAAGGTTTTCATTTGACTGACTCCCCACAGCCGATGGATACTAACTGGTAGTTTAGCAGAGGTGCCCTCCCTTTATATCTCTTCCCCGGCGATATTTTCCTTGGAGTGTCACGAGAACATGTCAGCCGGTGTGTCTGGGGCGCGTGGGTGCACTGCTGAGCCATGCTCCTCGGCACTTGCCGGAGTTTAGTGTCTTGACAGATTAGCCATCTGTCTCCGACCAGGCCAAGCCTCCAAACTCAGCCCTGACGTCACTCTAATCTGCTCACCTTTACTGCCTGACCCAGGGCTCGGACCACAGCTCGACCTCACAACTACATGGAACAATTATACAGACTGTATAAATGTCTTTGTGCCTGTGCTCAAGATTCGTGAAAACAACAGTGAAGCAGATGTGATCAAACGTGATATTTCCATTTCAGGGCCAGTTTTATGAATGACGATGTTTGTTTGTTTTTTTATCATCCAACCGGAATATCAGCCAATTCACAGCTGATCCAGTTGAAAGAGTCACTCAAAATAATCTTTTTAAAATTCATTTTCAATATTTTGATGATTGGATTAATACGTGGTCATTAGTCTCTGTTCCAACACATTGCAGCGCTGATTAGCACGTTATTTTCCACTTAGGCTTCACTCTCCAATCCTCATTCATGCACATGTAAGTCAGCAAGGAGCTTGTGTTTGGCCTGTGCTGGTGCTGGTTGCAGCTTATCTCTCAGAAGCTTTAAAAGTGACCTGCAGTTGTGCAGCTGCTGCACCCAGTAACCCCCATCTTCACACACAGAACCCCAAGCCAGAAAATCATCCTCCTCCAGCCCCAATGATTCACTCGCCCGCTGTCCAAACGTGGCTTGGTAGATGAACTGAACGTGATCATCTCCATCTTATCTCTCTCTCCACAGGTGGGCCCCGCGGGCTCTCAGTTCGGCCTCCTCGCCTGCCTCTTCGTCGAGCTGTTCCAGGGTTGGCAGATGCTGGAGAAGCCGTGGAAGGCCTTCTTCAAGCTGCTGGGCATCGTCCTCTTCCTCTTCATGTGCGGCCTCCTGCCGTGGATCGACAACATCGCCCACATCTTTGGCTTCCTCAGCGGCTTGCTGCTCTCCTTCGCCATCCTGCCCTACGTCACCTTCGGGACCTTCGACATGTACCGGAAGCGCGTCCTCATCGGCGTGTCCCTGCTGGCGTACACGGGGCTGTTCTCGTCGCTCATCGTTTGGTTTTACATCTACCCCATTAACTTGCACTGGCTGGAGCACCTCACCTGTTTGCCCTTAACGAGCAAGTTCTGTGAGAAGTACGACATTGACCACAATATTGACGATGTGGTGCACTAGTCGCGCGGACCCTGGTGGATTCTCACAAGGCCAGAGCATCGGTGGTGACTGATGTTTCGATGTCTTGCCAACATCCGGGTCAGCTGATTCCAGGTCAGTCGACATTTCTGAACACATGGGAAAACGGAGCGTTTTCTCACAAAGGACCTGGTCCAAAGCCGCGTGGATGGAACTGACTCCTTTCATCAGCTCGCGCTGACTTTTGTAAAACTCTACAAATTTGATCCTCTGTCAAGAACGGCCCCATCGATTTGCTAACGAGCTCCAAGATTCTTGGAAGCAGATGACAGGAAAAGGCGCTCAGGGTGTGCAGGCTGCATAGAGCCGAGAGGACAGACGGGAAAAGATCAGCTGGACAGACAGATTGTCCGCTATCTATACAGCTTCACCCCCGTCCAATCCAAAGAGGAGGACATGAGCAAGAAGCTGAGATAAAGGAGGGGTGACTTCCAGGTGGAACACACTGTTTCTTGTTGCAGGCCAACTGAGATCAATCAGTTGAGTCCTCCCTCTGGCTCTCGCTGTCAGAGACACACGAACACATGTGACGTGGTGGAATCAGTTCAGTCTGTGTCCGGAACTAAAGTGGCTCCATATCCAGAGAACCACGTCTTATCTGCAGACACATCTCCATGATGTCATCCAGGATCAGTGACTTCCAACACTAGACCACCGTCCCTCTCTGCTGCTGCTCCTCTATTTTTTTTTTTTTTTTTTTTTTTAGCAGACTCAAAGCTGTTTTATAATCTCTCATTTTGTACATATGTACTCAGCATGTCGATGTTCACAGAGGCAGTGAAAGCTGCGACACGAAACCCAGTATTAGCTGTGCAGCTAAAAACACCAGTGGTTCACTTAAGCATGATTTCTGTCTAAAACCACTCGTTGCCTTAAGCAGACGTGGCCGTTTCCTGGCGGTGCCTCGTCGTACTTCAGCCTCTGGAATGACGATGAACACGTCTCTGACCTGAACCTACCAAAGCAACTTCACACGCCGCTCGAGTTCCCCTGCTGTTTTCACACAGTCATGAACATTTTCAGTCGAGCTCTTGTTTGTCCAACGCGGTGGTGCCTCAACCCTTCTTAATGATTTGATCTAAAAATGACATTTTTGATATTTCTTCTTGATGCCTGATGGGGGGGGGGTTTAATCATGTCACCAGCTTGATACTGGAACTATGTTATGGCTCAGCGTTGGCTAGTCTGACTTACTAATGCCCTCTTTTACAAAACCACGTGAAGCAAATGATTTTAGAATGTTTTAATTGTCATTTTCTACAGACCAGGATTTTATTTCTCTGAAGTTGCTATTCACATTCATGGATATATATGAAGTTGAGAAAAAGAAAAATGGCCAGTATCTCGACAGAATGACGATCGGCTTCTCGGACCCGGCTGTCACCTGCCCATACTCCTGCCAGAATCTCAACAAACCACAGACAGACAGACAGACAGCGCTAATGCTGACATGATGGTCAGACATTCGCAAATGAATCATGAAGAAATCATCCTCTTGCAGTTGTCAGTCGGTGCATGTGCATGTGTGAGAGGGATGCAGAGGGCTACTTGGGGAGGGTGGTGCTTTTTGTTGCCTGGTATTTCAGCTGCACTTTCTAATTCTTACAGGATTGCCAACAGTAGCTTTAACAGATATATTTCCCTTCCCCTTTACATATCCACGGTGGAGTACGGCTTGTTTGGATTGTGTTCATTGACCGACAGTAAATGAACTGCTGGCATCGTGGTTCGTCTGACGGCGTGTAACCAACTCAGTGACTTCACCCTGACGGTAAAGGTTTAACGGCTCTGATCCCGGGTGTTGGACGTGTTCTGGGATCAGCTCTGTTGTTGTCAAGGATTCTGGCGTGTTCAGGCGTGTCGACGCCCACTGTTAGGAAAGCCACGTTCATGGCTGTTGTGTGAAGGATTATCTGATGTACTAAGTAAGATTATGAGTCAGACGCAGGCGCCGGTAAGCTGCTGTTGTTGAAAACATGAGTTTGGTTGACAATTTAAATATTTTGAACCACACGCAGCACGGCCGCGTTCGGAAGGCGCATCAGTTTGCAGCCACGAGTTCGTCTCGAGTCGTAAGTGTGACAGTGACATTCACCTCTTCTCTGTGCCTTTACACCTGTGAGTGTGTGAATGCAAAGTTTGCTCTAACCACAACAACTCACTCCTTTAATCACTCAGCAGTCATGCTATTGTTTGTGTGTGTGTGTGTGTGAGAGAGAGAAAATGAAAGCATTGGGACCAAATAATTTCACCCCTTTTACTATTTTTAATGGAATAAAAAGGGAAAATGTCATGGCATGTCATGGTGAAGGTTCTCGTCCATTTTGGTTCAGTTGTGTATGTGAAACTCTTATGTGTGCTAAAGCCGACATATTAAAATAAAAGCCACGCTGATTATAATATATCTAAGTAACATAATGTGACGTTCACTTTTGTCCATCGTGCATTTCTCTACCAGACTCTTAAAGGTACAGGGCTTGTCGGGTTTGTCGACAGACATCAGTGAGAATGTTGATGCAGTAAGGCTGTTTGATCCAAAACAGAAGCATATGTGAAGATCAGCTGATGTTTTGTTGGATACTTAGCTGGCAACATTAGAGAGATTTCAGAGAGTTATGAAATGATTTTAAATCAAATTAAATCCAAAAATATATGTACAAAATGGAGCTGAAATCAACATCAGCTGATCAAGACCATGTGATTGGACAGAAAGCTCCGAAAAGATTTTGTGTGTTCCCGTAGCTTGTTGATAGTGAATAAAACAGACTTAAGAGCCGATGTGCTATAAAATAAAATCTTTATTATTTCAGAGCAGAATATTTTTTTTAAAACAACCATGGTCTTGATTCAAGACTGGGAGGCAGAGGTGTTGGCAAGAGGAAACTAAAGGAGAGATCTTACAGAAACATAAAGGTTTGACATATGTTTATACATATATAAAGTACAATAAAGTGATATTCTTTACATTCTGTTAAAACATTTGTTTCACTATGTAATGCACCACATACTGTTTTTAAAACTCTTAATCTCACCCTCTCCAACATTTGTTTCCATGGTAACAGAAGGTTGACAGGTAACTTTGGCATGTTACTGTGTTGTACAATCACTGTGTTTGCACTAAAAGGCAAATTGTTCACTCAAACCTACAATGAAAACTTTGCTCAAGACTCTTGCTGCTACAAATATTTCTCATGGCTTCTTACATACATGAGCCAGAGACACTTACAGACTGGATTCATCACAGGTATAAAAAACAAAAAACAAGGCAGCTTGTTCTAGTCAGTGTTGTGATAAACGTCCAGCATTTATCACAATAAATGAAAACAGTCTTATATAAAAACATTGAAAATTAAAAACCAGGCTTTATACTCTACTGAATCTCACGATTTTATCTTCTGTGTATACATCTATGGAATAAAATGTTGTTTTTTTTCTTTCAGATGAATTGTCCACACAGCTGTGATCAGCAGCTGGATGCCGGCTCCGCCTCTTCATGCCGAGTCACAGTGAGAACACGCGAGTCACGGGGAGCTGAGGCGGTCTCTCCGAAGGTGACCGCCACAAAACATCGCTCAGGAGCAAACATGGCCGCCCGCACGTCCCCTCGTCCTTCCACCGCTGAGGGTCGAGCGCTGATGACGTCGCTCTCGTCCTCAACAGCCGCTGTTGCGCCGCATGAAGGCGTGGCCCCGCACCGGGTACAGCATCTCGATGAACGTGAGGGGCCCCACCGTGATCTCACTGGGGCCCTGCACCTTGAAGCCAGACTTCTGGTAGAAGGGAACCAGGAAGTCCTCGCACATGAGCACGGCGCGGCGCACGTAGGGCAGGCACCTGAGGTACTGCAGGTAGCGCCACATCAGGATGGAGCCCTTGCCCTGCTGGCGGAAGGTGCGGTGCACGGCCAGGACGTGGATGTGGACGGTGGCGCCGTGAGGTTTGTGGAGAGTCAGGGCGTCCTGGAGGACGAGGAGGGAGAGGAGGACAGGGCTGTGAGGTTATTGGTGCAGCAGCAGAAAACTGGAAATGACACATGATACAATCCTGCTGAAGTGAAAGTACAGCTGTATTCGGAGTGTCAGATATCTATGTTCTTCGGTGTTAAAGGGACAGTCTGTGAGATCGAGGGGTGTGGAGATGTGAAGTTGCATGAAGAATCTATGTTATGGTTCAGACTTCAAAGGTGTGTAGTTCGTCCATTCTAAGCCTCTGTAAAAACATGGCGGCCTCTGCAGAGAGGACTCACTCCTGATGTAAACTGGAAAGACTTGTTAATGAAAAAAGATATAATATAGTCCAAGTGTTTTATATTTCATTTCTGCCAAAAGAAACTATTTCACCACAATCTCACAGACTGGACCTTTAATGTCTCAATTATCATTATGGCTGCATTATATCCCACTGTTTATGAGAATGAATTTCTGGTGAATCCCAACATTTCTATATTGAACCATTGTGACCAAGAAATAGAGGCCAGGCTTGATATTTTACATTTTACCCAAAAACTTGTAAACAGAAATATACAGAATGTATATCAAGAACAAATAATCCTGTTTTTTTTTCATTCAAATTTCAAATATAACCTGCAGCATTTTTTTAAAACTATTTCTCAGGCTCTACTTCATATGACGGAGCCATTGAACGTTGTAACTGGGTGAGTGGGACTGAACCACTTTAAATACTCTTGAGTCGAGTGGAGTTCATGGCATTACAACATAATGGAAACGGGAGAATTTCACCATCGTTCATCATGTTTCGTGAAACAGAGAGATGGATAGTACAGTGTAAAGAATGTCACTGAAAGGAATGAGCACAGACACATCACAGCGCAGGCGTGTCCTCACCATGGTGAGTCGGTCCTGGTCCCACAGGGAGCCGATGATGAAAGCCACCAGCCGTCCTTCCTCGAACCAGCCGAGGGACAGCTCTGGACACAGGGTGAGGAAGTGACGCACCTCGTCCAGGTGCAGGGGACACTCGCCGGACACTGAGATGAAGGCTGCGGGAGGAAGAGGAGGGGGGGGGAGATTAGATGTTGACAAACAAACTGCATGACTTTTTATTTCACATTTGAAAAGAGAGAAACTTTACACTCTGACAATGAAGTTCATGAAAAAACTGGACTTTATGTCTTTCAATGCCAAATGTAATGTCCTCAAGGCAAAGGGTGACATGAAAATGTTTTCTCTTGTGTTTAATTCAAATAGTTTAAATGTGAATGGATTGAATACAGTCAAATTTATGATAAAACACTTGAAAGCATGAATACGTTTTATTTTAAGTTTCATTCTATTCAATCAAATTACGTTTCAAACTATTTGAACCATTAGAGATGAATGTGTGTCTAAATGTTATTATTGGTGAAGTAAAGATAAAGTTAGCAAAGTTCACCAAAGTTAAGCTAACTGAAGTTAATCAAAGTTAAGCTAACTTAAGTGAACTTGAATAAGATAAGATGGGTTACCTTAAGACGAAATATGTTGAATTGGCTAAGATCTGTCATGCTGAGCTAAGATCA
>JAFBJT010090171.1:172335-187533 GCA_016785325.1 Chascanopsetta lugubris
GGGGGGGGGGGGGGGGGGGGGGGGGGGGGGGGGGGGGGGGGGGGGGGGGGGGGGGGCCTGAGTGCATATGTCTGAAGGCATCGCTGCTCCTTTTTAGTGGGTCAAGGTTTGAGGGTTTTGAGGATTGAAGGGAGTGAGGGAAGGAGAGAGGGAGCGAGGGAAGGAGGGTGCGAGGGAGGGAGAGCAGGAAATGATTATGAGACTCTGGGTTTGTTGACACACAGACAGCTGTTGCACCTCATTGCTCTCTCTCTCTCATTGCTCGCTCGCTCGCTCACTCACTCCCTCTCCTTTTAGACATGTAGACCTGATTAGCGAATGGATACAATGAGTCATCAGTGTCTGAAGCGTGTATATACACTTGTGCACGTGCATGCTCGCACATGTATGTCAAGCCGGCCCTTGTTCACATGCGTGTGTGTTTGTGTGTGTGTGTGTGTGTGTGTGTGTATGAATGGAAAACATGATAAGTTGAGTATGCCGCTCCATGCATTGTGTGTCGCATGGTTACCAATTCCACAACAATTCTATCTGCAAGCCCAAGAATAGCCTCCTGAGATAATACTGGAAAAGAGTGGTGCGTGCACGTGTGAGTGTGAGTGTGTGTGTGTGTGTGTGTGTGCGTGTGCATGGCTATTGCATTATTGTGCATGTGTTGTTGTTTGTGCTGAGCTGACCGTGATTTCTGAGAATATAAACAATTCAAATGCCAGTTAATTCCACGAAATGTGTGTGTGTGTGTGTGTGTGTGTGTGTGTATGTGTGTGTGTGTGTGCGTGTGTGTGTGTGTCAGCATGACATCTCAAGAGTTTAAGCACATTTGCCCAGGTGTTATTCTGGGTCATTCTGCTGTTTTGAAATGTTTGTCTTGGTCTGTGTGTGAGCCGAGTACATCTGCGTCCATTTGTGTGTCTGGGAAGCTGTGTGTGTGTGTGTGTGTGTGTGTGTGTGTGTGTGCGCGCGCGTATGCATGTGTGTGTGTGTGTGTGTGTGTGTTTTGTTAAGATCTGGAGAACAAAGCATGGCTGGGCCCGCTGTCCCTCCAGACGTTACGTTGCTCTCTCTCCTCTGGAGTGAACCCAGCAGCGGCAGCAGCAGAAGTAGGTCGTCTGACAGCAGCACCTCCTCTGGATGGATGGAGGGCAGAGGGGGGGAGGGGTGGGAGGGGGTCGGGGGTCGGGGCTGGGTGGAGGTACATGAACACTGAACAGATCAGGGCTTGTATGTGCTCCACAGTAATCAGGGCAGGATAAGATGCTATAACATCATTTTCTAATTTAAGCCATTTTTGCTTTAAGTGCTTTATAATGTCTGATGATGATGTCATCCTTTTTTTCCCTTTTTTTTTTAACCTCCCTTTTTTGAAATTTTGTTTACGAATTACTAGTAGATGATTCCGAAGTCTTTCCCATAAACTGGGTGTATCAGCTCGTTGGGCCTGAATCATTTCGACATTTCAAAATAAGCGAGGAGCGCTTGATTTATTGGATGTTTTTCCGCCTTTCTGTGGCTACTGAGTGTCGAAGCCTGCTGCTGCTGCTGCTGCTGCTGCTGCTGCTGCTGCTGCTGCTGCTGCTGACCTGGACACTTCTTCAGTCCCCCAGGACAAACATGATGATTAACGTCCCCTTTAATATTCCGCTTTTTTCTTTCAAAAGGTGAATGGATGAAGGTACAGACCTAGAAGTGTTTAATCTGTAAAATCACACGTTCTCTTACATGTAAAGAGACAGAGGATGAGCTCTAAACTAGTCCTGACGTTGTGACCTTTGAGCCCGAACTCCAACACTCTGTGGTTGCTGGTTCAGATCCCGCTCCTCCTCCTCCTCCTCGCTCCACCATCATCAGCCAACAGGAGATTCTTTCAGCCGCCTCCCCCAGAACTTGTTTCATCAGCTCTGACCTTTCACTCCCATCTATCCATGGGAGAAGTTTTCCACACAGGCCCAGGCAGGGAATTCCCCCCCCCCCCCCCCCCCCCCCCGCCCCCCCGACAGCCCACCTCCATCCATGTCTGGCCTCCACAGTCTGGCACAGCCATTCCCACCAAAATGAATTCTTTATTTATTCTATTTCCTCCCCAAAAAAAATAAACTATATGACCTGTCTTTTGTTTTTATGTCCTAAGCGGTAACTGCATTTCCAGAAAATCCAGATATATGGTTAGAATGGGATTTAAAGGTGCAGTGTGTAAGATTTTGGTCATTTTTGTCCCTTCTACAAATATTACAAAACAATTACATACTGACATTTATAATCATATGAATGTTTTTCCATTACCCTGAAATGAGCCCATTAATGTTTATTTACATCAAGAGCGGGTCCTATCGACGGGGGGCCGCCATGTTTTTTTTTTTTTACAGTAGTAGAAGTGGACGTACTAAACATCTTTCTGAGTTTTAACAACAACTGAAGTCGACCACAGGTTCTCCTGCATGTTCAGAAGGGTGAGGGTGAGGTGAGGGGTACAACATGCAACTTCACCTCTAGATGTCACCAAATCTCACACACTGCACCTTTAATTCATTAGCCAAACTGGGGCATTGGATCCCAACCATTGTTGCCTCCTCTGGGCAAACAACCAGAGATAGAAGTGAGGACTTGCTGTTCGTGCACGAGTCCGGCTGCAAAGCTCCATGTTTTTTAAGGTGGCGAGGATCTTTCTCCACTTGTCGGAAATATCTCGTCATGTCAGCGTTTTTTTTTGTTGACATTTTGACATCACCAGCTTTATAGCGCGATGTGAGATCAGACATGGATGATGTCATCGCGGTGGCTGATTGTTTCATCATCTGCTCTGAGCTTGAACGATGCGAAGGCTGCACGCTCGTCCTGAGGAATGTGCCTACACATACCTACACACACACACACACACACACACACACACACACACATGCTCCCACACACACATACAGTGCACATACAGTAAGAGCCAGTGTTCCAACATAGCAACTTTCTATGTTGTGATTTACATTCCAGCAGCCCCCTCAAATTACAGGCTGCAGCACAGAACACACACGTAGGAGCAGATGCATGCACATGTGTATGGGTGTTGTGATGATCATGTGTGAGTGTGTGTGTATATGTGTGTGTGTGTGTGTGTGTGTGTCAGTGCCGTTATTGAGGGCAAGGCGGCGCAGGAAGCACTGACTTCCTCCTCCGTCACCGGACCTCACCCTGCCCACGGCAAAAATGTCCACTAGACCTGACTCACCGGAGATGGACCAGAGGGTTCTTGTGTGTGTGTGTGTGTGTGTGTGTGTGTGTGTGTGTGTGTGTGTGTGTGTGTGTGTGTGTGTGTGTGTGTGTGTGTGTGTGTGTGTGTGTGTTTATACATGCAGCATCACATGTTTCACACCAATCCAGAATGTGTATATAAAGCGCACTGTGCTATTTTCAAGTTGTCTCCCACACTTCCTGTTCCAGGAGGAGACGTTCACTAACACCCCCCCCATCCGGAGTCTTGCTCCTCATTTAACTACATTTCCCACAATGCACCACAGTCCCACTCTGTTCCCATCTATCTTCCCTCAGCCTCTGTTTTGTCCTCCCTCAGCTTCTAGTAGCTGAATCAGATGGCCAAGGATCTATGGAGATTCATCTCAGTTGTAGGTTTGACAATGGTCTCCTGTGTGTGTGTGTGTGTGTGTGTGTGTGTGTGTGTGTGTGTGTGTGTGTGTGTGTGTGTGTGTGTTGGCCGTGCAGCAGAGGAAGCTGTCGTGGGAGTGTCTTGCTCTCAGAGCTCCGAGGACAGATAACATTACCCTGCTGATGCTTACATAACTTCCAGGCAACGCCACGTCACAACTGACCCAGACACACACACACACACGCACGCACACACACACACATACACACGCATATGTCTGTGCACACACAACCACACACACACACACATGCATGTACACGAATACAAATACTCATCTAGATCAGACGTCTGCCTCCACATGGCTCTGTTAGGATAGACAAAGGTTGTGTGTGTGTGTGTGTGTGTGTGTGTGTGTCGGGGTGTGCGAGTGCATCTGGGTGTATTTGCTGTACTTTTAAGAGTTTTTTGGACTGTGTGTATTTGTTAATGATATGTGTGCGTGTGTATTTTTGGGAAATCCATCTGAGTCTAGTTGTTTTGTATGTAGGTCAGCTCACAAACAGACGTTGGGCCAACTCCAACACCACACACACACACACACACACACACACACACACACATTCGCGCTTTCCCCAAGAGGTTCTGCTGCTTTTCCTTTCAATGTGGCGACCACATGTGTGGGTCTGAGATGAAGGGAAGGAGAGAAAGTGTTGAGCCTCTTTTCCAAAAGATGAAAACGGCTTCAGTCTGCGAGCATGAACTCTCACACACACACACACACACACACACACACACACACACACACACACACACAAGCCATCAGCTTATCGATTGATAAGAGTTATGATCGATGTTTATGCCGTTCTCGTAGGTAGGGCATAATAACAGATACTAATAACAGTAACTCTGTGTGTGTGTGTGTGTGTGTGTGTGTGTGTGTGTGTGTGTGTGTGTGTGTGTGTGTGTGTGTGTGTGTGTGTGTGTGTGTGTGTGTGTGTGTGGAGTCGCAGCTGTCTTTGACAGCTGTATCATGGAAAACATCTGATGAAATGTTGCATCATGTCCGCTGTGTGTGTGTGAATGTATTTACAGGACAGCTGGACACTGCAGCTCCTCTCTTAGTATCTCAGAAGTGTGTGTGCTAATGAAGTGTGCGGCAGGATGTTTACTGTGTGTGTGTGTGTGTGTGTGTGTGTGTGTAAACCACTTGTGTAAATCTTTGCAACAAGACTTAAACTTACTGAGGTGAGACACAAATTGCATATACATGTGTATGTAAATGGTTGTTATGTTAGAGCACGGACCTTCCTCTGTTTTTCCTTGCAATGAAACTGTAGTTAAAGGTCCAGTCTGTAAGATTCGGCTCTTATCTCCTTACAAAAACTTGAATGAGTGAATTTTCTCCCTCTTACTGTAACAATCCAAGTACCTTCTCGAGATAATAATACAAAGCAATAATGGTTGTTAGATTTTGGTCATTTATTATAACCAGCAATTATTTCCATTTCCTTTGGCAGTTTGATTCTTTACTTTTTTTTAAAAATCAATATGTATTAAAAACCAAAATTACATCTCAATGAGTTTGAAAATGAAAGTTCAGATGATTAAAGCGTATAGTCACCTGAATATAGTAAGTTTTCATTACCTTACGATGAGTTGTGCTAATTTACATCAGCTCCTCTAAATGTAGGCGGCCATCTTGGACCGCCACGTTTTTTTCAGTCGCCCAGAAAAAACGTAAGATGTGACATCTGAAGGCCGCCACAAGTTATGCTTAATGCGAGAGGGCGAAGAGTTGAGAGTTATTCACCTGCAAAATGCGACCTCACCACTAGATGTCGCCACGTCCTGCTCACCGCAGCGCAGACCCCGTCCTCTGACTCTGACTCTCACAATGCAAAAACACGGTTTGTCATCATTCCTGCGGTTCTGTGGGTCGGTTCAGATATGTGGACACGCCACTGACCTCTGAACCGCCACACACGTCGGAGCGCCGCCGCCTGATTCACTCCGCCGTCCGATCCTTCGGTCACCGACAAGTTGTGCAACCTGCGGGAGGAAGATGGCGAACTTTCCAAACCACTGGAATCCGCCGTTGGTTTGAGCGGATACAGCGTGACAAGTGTAATCTATTACTCTTGGGTCTGTGAGCGCGACCTGTCCCAGCGCAACGTTAGACACTGTGACGGTGTTGTGGCTTTTCCCTCGCAAACCGCCGCGGCCTCGGGGCTCCTCCCGTCGGCCCGCGTCGGAGACGGTGCGAATCACCACATCACCCCCCTCACACACTCTTTCATCAATTAGGGCAAATGGTTTTCCCCCTTGTCTGTAACTCTGCTGAGTCGTGGTATTAAATCAAGGCTTTTGACACATCTGCTGAAATCGGCAAAATACATGTTGGATCGCGTTGATGTTGAAAAGAGCTTTTGAAAAATGCATGATCAACACAAACGTGGCGGGAATATTGCCCAGCTATTAATATGCACCATCGGGGTGCAACCTCATTTTGAATGAGCGGTATTAAATTCAACGTATCTGTTTATTCATTTATTTATTTGAGATAATAGTAATAATGATATGATTGATATAGTTTTATAATGATTATAACTCTAAAATGATCACACTGAATTGCTACCCTGTGATTGGCCGATTAGATATTACTGTCGATCAGCAACTGAAAGGGTGTACCTAATAAAGTGGCCAGCGAGCGCAGGTGCATATTTATTGATGATTCACTCACGCTGTGTGTAGTTTGATCAGTCTTGACACTTTAGGTAGTGGTAGTGAAAATACTTGGAGCCTCCTAGGGGTCGGGATTACGTAGACCCCCCCCCCCCCCCCCCCCCCCCCCCCCCCCCCCCCCCCCCCCCCCCCCCCCCCCATCAGTGGCTCAGGTAATTCCGTGATGTCACCACACATAGGATGTGACCTCATCACTGATCTGTGACCTGGCCTCTCGGAAGCGGAAGGATGGAACAGATGCCACAGATGGAAGATGAGTGTGTCCGTGTGTGTCCGTGTGTGTGTGTGTGTGTGTGTGTGTGTGTTGTCTGGGATTCCAGCAGGATTAGTTAGAGGAAGTCGTGACTCTATTTGTGGTTCTTAAAGGGCAAAAGCAGGAGGAAAGAGCAGAGAGTGACGTTACTACAATGTGGATCAAGGAGCGCTTTGACTTAATGTGTGCTTATGCAAACACACACACACACACACACATGGACACACACACACACACACACGGACCCAATTTCAACCACTCAAATATACAATTGGTTGATTATCCTGAGTCTGTCTTAATGGCACTCAGTCTAATACTATATGACTTAGAGCAGTGTGTGTGTGTGTGTGTGTGTGTGAGAGAGAGAGAGAGAGAGAGTGAGAGTGTGTGAGACAGTTTATAGGACAAAGACCGTCTTGTATTTTGAGGAGGGGTTGAGGGGCAGTTGGGCCTGTTGGGTCCAGTCCTGGGGGCCAGTGATGGGAATGTTCACCATGTGTGTGTGTGTGAGGGGGAGAGAGAGAGAGAGAGAGCGAGGGCGAGCGAGAGCAGAGGAATGCCGCTGTTTGCCGAGTGAAGAGCTGAGAGGCAGCAGTGACTGTCCAAACACATGACTGTTTGCTGAGATGGAGAGAGAGAGAGAGAGAGATGGAGAGAGAGAGAGAGAGAGAGGGAGAGATGGAGAGAGGGTGAGCGAGAGAGTGAGGGGGTTCACTGAGATACAGAGAGTGTGTGTCTGAGACGGTATGTGAGCAAGAGGGAAAGTGTGCTATGAGCGGTGATGGAAAGAGGTTTGGAGGTGGTGTGTGTGTGTCAGATGAGTGTGTGTGTGTGTGTGTGTGTGTGAGAGAGAGAGAGACAAATGTGTGTACGCACTCCCCATGCTTTGACCTTCTACTCAATGAGGACTTTCATACTCCCCCCCCCCCCCCCCCCCCCGGTGGGGTCCATGGTTGGGGAGCAGACAGGACTGAAAGACGCCTGTCTGTTCATACCTGTTTCACACACACACACACACACACACACACACAGGGTTGACTTTGTGTTTATGTGTGTATTTACTGTACTCGTGCTTATTTGTTTGGCTTGTGAGGGGTCATGAAAGGGGGGATGATTCAGGCAGAGTGACGGAGAAGGGAACAGGGAAGGATGGAGAAAGTAAGGAAGGATGGAAGGGAAGGGGGGAGGGATGAAGGGACTGATTCAAATGAAAGGAGGGAGCGAGGGATGTGAGTAATGCACAGGTGAAGGGTGGGATATGAAAGGGAGAGAGAGAGAGAGAGAGAGAGAGACAGGGAGGTTGTTGTGGGAGGAATGAAGGGGGTAAAGAGATGGAAAGAAAAGCAAGAGGTATAGAGAAGAGGGATGGAGGGATGAAAACAGATTGCATTTCAGAGGTGGATAAACAAATTCTCTCACTCGCGCCGTTGGAGCGAAGCGAGGAATGAATATGAAGGTTTCGGAATATTTTGCGGAATGGCCCTTTAGAGACGGAGCCTGTTTGACTGGAGTCTGCACGGACAGAAAATATTAGTGCGCCTTCATGGGTGCATGTGTTTTCATAGGTAGCCAGGGCCTCCGTGTGTGTGTGTGTGTGTGTGTGTCTGAGCTATGTGATTTATTCAGAGGCCAGGTCTGCCTCCAGCTGTCCCAATGGGGTCCCAATGACTTTAGCAGCCACAGACCTACATCACTGAGAGAGAGAGAGAGAGATTGGGTGGTTGTGCGACGGGGAGATATGGATTGTTGAAATGTCAACATCATTATCAATCTGCTAATTCTATTAGATTGTCAGATGCGGAGGTTTTTCCAGCGAGCAGTCATGTGACCTCAAGACGTTTTCATTTATTCGGTTAAGTTGTCATTTATTCAGCCAGGTTTGCATTTATTTGACAAAAATGTACTTGTTTTGTTACATTTTCATTCATTTAAAGTTCGTATTTACACGGCTAAGTTGTTGATTCTTCATTTCTATTCGTACTAAGTTTTATCTCCTTGGCTGTAATTAGCCTATGAAAGCGTTAGCATTAGCATCGTTTGTACCTCTGCTGTTAAACTTGACCTTATATGGAAAGAGTACAAGTTGCAAAGATGTTTTTTTTTCATTATTTGTGTTGTATTTTTTTTTTCCTTTCATATTCTTGAAATCACCTTCACTTAATCAAGACCTTCCTTAAAATGAAAAAGTATTTAGTTGTAAAAACGGGTCATTATACGGAACATATATTAGAACACAGACTTTGAATCCAGCTGAATCAGAGGCGTGGTCAGAGCTTGGTGTTAAACGTGTGTGTCCCTCCCGTTGTGGCTGTGTGGTCTTGTTTGTGTCCCTCCTTGTGTTGTGTTGCTTGACGAAATGTAAATGAGAATTTACCTCAGCGCGAGACGCCTGCTGGAATAAACAAATAACACCCCCCCCCTCCCCCACCCCCTCTTCTCCTCCCTCTCCTCCAGGTCCTGCTGAGGTTCCCATGATGTCCCCAAATGGGTCCATCCCTCCCATCCACGTCCCCCCAGGATACATCTCACAGGTTAGTGTGTTTGTATGTGTGTGGTCACTCCTCATGCTTCTTGTGTGTGTGTGTGTGTGTGTGTGTGTGTGTGTGTGTTGTGTGTGTGTGTTTATATATTATTTACAGCCAATAAACGGGTTGTATTGCTCACAGGCCTTAAGCTGTCAGGCTTGCACAGCCATTAGATAAGGGCTCAAGTGGTCATCATTAAAAAATGCTGTGGGTCATTAAGATGATGGACGTCATCTGTCAGGCATCTGTCCTGTTCCTGGGGTTTCGAGAGGAGGAGACGTTTCCAAGGCAACCGTCCTCCCCCACTGCAGCGCCGAGCTGGAATGTGCTGAATTTGGGGAGAGAGATAGGAGGGAGCGGGTATCTCTGACTTTCTCATGTCTGTGTTCTGTAACGAGCCCGTTACACTGCCTTTGTGTCACTGTGCCATTACGCCTCCAAGCCACTAGTTGGCGGCGGCAGCTCCCCAAGCAGACCAATCGTAGCGCTGTCAGCTCTGGAGCTGAGGCATTGATTGGGCTCTCGGTGTCCCCACAAGAATAGCTTTTATAGTGTGTTGGATGAATTGGTTTAAAGGTGCAGTGTGCAAGATTTTGGTCATTTTTGTGCCTTCTATGAAGTATTATAAAGAAATTACATTTATAAAGTTTTGCAATGTCTTCTTTTATTCCCATCACCCTTAAAGGTGCAGTGTGTAAGATTTCGGTCAAGTTTCTGCACTTCTATCTGTAGAAATAAAATGACAAAACCATGATATACAGACACTTTCACTCATTTATAATTAAGTTTAAATTACCCTAAAAAAGAGGCCTTGAACGTATATGTACATCAGGAGCGGGTCCACCCTATGGGGGCTGCCATGTTTTTTTGTTTTTTTTTACAATAGCCCAGATTGTACGTGCTAAACACCTTGTGAGCTTTAATGACACCTGAGGGCCACCATAGGTTCTCCTGCAGGCCCGCGGGGAGGGGTGAGGTGACCAGTAGATGTCACCAAATCGTACACACTGCACCTTTAAGTTGATATCTGGGATGTCGGTGTGTGTGGGCGTTAAAGGCGAGTTGATGGACGACAAGTCAGTGGACTGTCCTCACCAGTATAGTGTTACTAATACATGTGTGGGCTGCTGCGGTGCCACTGGAAGCCGGGTCATCGGCTCACCGTGGGTGTGTGTTTGTCTTTGCTTGTGTGTGTGTGTGTGTGTGTGTGTGTGTGTGTGTGTGTTGGTCAGGCCAAGTGTGAGCGGGAAACTGTGTCATTCTTACATAAACAAGCCTGATAGGAGAGACAGGCACGGCGGTGGGTGGTTGTTTTGGAGGGGGGCGGAGCTCAGTGGTGGATGGTGGTATTGCATTGACAGATGGATTTTCACATGTGTGTCTGGTGTCATGTCCTTGGTGGTTTGCACTATTGTGGTGGTGGGTGTGCGGGGGTGTGATGTTTGTGGCTTGGTGTGTGTGTGTGTGTGTTGCGTGGGCTTGCAGGTCAGGTCCCCATGTACCCATACACAGACTTTGCCCTTTGTTTTCCTGTAAATATGTTGTTTTTCGCTCCTGCTGCAGAGGAGTGGGCAGATAGAGGGGCCTCCTCCTCTTCCTCCTCCTCCTCTTCCTCCTCCTCCTCCTTCTCTTCCTCCTCCTCCTCCTCCTCCTCTCTCACCCGTTTTTCTCACTCGGATTAGTTCTGTAACCCTCTTCCTCCCCTCCTGACCCTCTTTAATACTTGCCTCTTTCTCTCTGTTTCGTATTCTGGCAAAGATTCCTGTGTGTGTGTGTGTGTGTGTGTGTGTGGTTAGGGGGTTGGGGGGTTAGGCTTGTGTTATTTGATGTGTATGTGTGTGTGTGTGTGTTTTGTTGTTGTTGTTAGGGACCAGCAGATGACTTCCCCTCACTGTGGGGAGTGTGTGTTTGCTTTGTCCTTGGAATGCAGGCCTGTGAAAGTGTCTGAGCTGTGTGTGTGTGTGTGTGTCCGTGTGTGTGTGTGTGTGTATGTGTGTGTGTGTGTCCCATTCCAGGAATGTGAAAGTGAATACATGTTAATTTGACACAGTGCTTTGGAAAGTGGTTGTTATTGAAATCTGCAGACCATCTGATGACAACATCGCAGGACTTGTTCTCACCGCGGTTCACACCATCCTCTCACGTGTTGAATCAAATCTCCACCAAAGAGTTTTATCTCTCTATCTTTTATACCTCTCTATTTAAGAGAATAAACTCTACTTTACTAAGAAAGTGAGTTCATGTCTCAACCACAATGTTAAATGTGGCATTATCTCGACTTAAACTAGTTTGAATCCTGCAATATCAACTTTAATGCGATGTAGAAAATACATGAAAGTGTGAAGTAGCAGATCCAAAATATATACTTTCTTATTCAATACACATCGATGGCTAAGTCACTCTATCATTTATTTGCTACTGCAATTATCAATCAAGGTCAAATTTGGTCATTTGATTCTTATTTTGATGAATTCAGATGTTTTGATAAAATAGAAACTGATGTGTGAGCCACTTTGAGGAACCACCATTCAGAGCAATTATGTGTCTGACGGAAGTTTATTTACTTGAGTAATAAAGTTTTAAAATCTAGAAATGAGTCAATCATATATTTTTTTAAGATACGTACCTTAAAAAAAGTTTCCGTAAAAAAAAAAAAAACTTTTTTGTTTGAATATATCTTTCTAAATGTGTTTCCCCTCTTTTCTCTGCAGGTGCTGGAGGACACCACAGGGGTGCGCCGAGTGGTGGTGACGCCCCAGTCCCCCGAGTGCTACCCTCCCTCCTACTCCCCCGCCCTCTCCCCCACACACCACCTGCCCCCGTACCTGGCTCACCCACACTTCATCCCTAATTCCCACTCCTTCTATCCCCCTGTCAGCCCGGGAGAGCTGCCCCCCCACCAGTACTACCAGCACCACCTCCCCCCCATGTACGGTGACCCAGGTACGGACACTGTGATCCCCTACAGCCAGTCGACACACCAGGAAGTTACATATGTACTCCTATTAAACCCTCTCGTTCCCTCTTCCTCAGAAATCATCCCAGTTTATGGGATGTCTAACTACATAGGCAGAGAGGAGTACAGTAAGCCACAGCCCAAAAAGATAAAGGAGAGACAACTAGCGCAACAGAACAGACTCAACTCCCCCCCCTCCACCCTGTACAAGAGCAGTCTGGGGCCGGCACACAATGGATACAGGTGAGCGGCTCACTCGCACGCCGACGTCCTGATTGAATCGCAGCACAGCTGATGAGTCATTGTGCAGATGGAAATCAGCTGATATCAAGCTGTCACTGATGCGATTCTATCAAATGATTGATTTGCATGTTGGACACGATGACGTAATGGTCTCTTTCATTTTATTGTGATGGGTATTTTGTACAGTAGTTATGATTATTGATTTTTTTAATTATCTTTATTATGATTATTATTAGTAGTAGTAATATTATTAGTGTTAGTATTTTTAGTATTTTCTTTGGCATTTTTTATTTAATTTATCTGCCCCTTGTAATTTTTAAAATATTATAATTATTATTAGGATTTCCTTGTTTTTCTTTTTACATTTTTTTGTTTACATCCTAACTTCATTATTTGTTTATTTACACTTTTACCATCTATATTTGCCAGATGGGTTCCTGATGTACTTTTTAATAAGGATATGAAAATGCATTCTGTACAGTGGGTTATTATCTTTAATTTGATTAAATTATGTCATGGTCAGAAAATTTATTTTACACGTTTGGACCTGAAAACAGAAGAGGGACTTGAACTAGCGACACTTTTAAAACGTTCCTATAGAGACACAAACGTTTCAGTCACCTATGAATGAAAAAGATAGTGTCCATTTTTTCTAAATTTTCTTTTTATTCCATTTTTGACACAGCAACAAATCACACCCCCCATTGCTGGGGTCAGTGGGATCAGGGGGAGGAGTCTGCAGTCCAGGAGGGAAGAAGCCGGAGAGACGACTCCGCAGCAGCCCACGAAACAGTGAACCAGAGACACACACACAAGGTGGGACACACACACACACACACACACACACACACACACACACACACACAGCTACTTTAAGAGGTTATGGCCTTAGATGATTTATTTGAGAGGAGAGAATTCCCCCAAGTTGAAGAGGCCGTGTCGTGACATCACAGTATCGCACGATTACCCACCATGCACCTGTGCGGCCGTGGGTATGAACGAGACACTGACAGCGGTCCGAGTCTCTGTCTCCTTTCACTTCACATCAAAGACGCCGAGGGTCGTCTCCGGCGTAACTCCAACCAGGCGCAGATGAGCGCCGCACATCTGCTGCCTGCCCTCTGATGATGTCACGCACCTCGGTGTAATCCCGGCCTCACATCTTCCTGAGCCCTCACCTTCCCCTCTCCTTTCATCCCTCCATCCCTCCCCCCTCCCTCCCTCCCTCCCCCCCCCACCCCCCGGTTGATGCCTGGCTCACTTTTTGTCTCTCAATTTCCTCGTGTTTCTGCATCTAATCTCTCGCCCAGACTCCTCGTCCTTCACTCTCTCTCCCTCTCGCTTGTTTTTGCCTCATCTTGGCCCCTCCCCTTTTCCCCCCGTCACGCTCGCTCCCTCCCTCCGCTCCGTCTGGCCGCCCCCCTGCGCTAATCAAACACAGGCGGTCGCTCAGACGCAGACAGGATGTGAGGTCAGACGAGGAGAGGAAGTGAGCGAGCGTGGGCAGCGTATAAACAGAGAAGAGACGAGGTGAGGGACAATGAGGACAGACAGGGCGAGCAAGTGTGTGTGTGTGTGTGTGTTGGGGGGGGGGGGAAACCCGGAAGAGATCCCGTTTCAGCGTCGGCTGCTTGTGGTCGTTCTCTCGTATTAAACGTTTAAACAGCTGGACGATGGAGGCAGCGAGTCATCGCACCCGGTGGCGGCGGCGGCGGAGTCGAGCTGTCGTGTTCTCAGACTTTATTGCCGCTCTCCAGAAATATTAAAACGAATGTCTTTCATCTGTCTGACTGTGTGTGTGTGCGTGTGTGTGTGTCTATGTGTGTCTGTGTGCGTGTGTGTGGTGGGGGAGTCTGTTTTTCATTGTCTCATTATGTGACGTAACCACTGGAGCCGGGATCCTTTAAGGTCCTGAGACAGATGCAGTTCATGTATTGTTGTATCGGCAGCACAGACTCACTCATACTCACATACTCACTCACATATATATATATATATATATAAATCAGTCCCTATAGACTCCCATGTTATAATGGTCATCTTTAGGCCGGTACACACTATGGTTTTGGTCTCATTCAGTCAGTTTGTTTCCATGACAACTGTACTACTATAAATTAGCTTATTTCTATTCTATTGAGGTTTGAAATTGTGCATCATAAAGGGGCGTGGCCTTTTGAGTGACACCGGGGCCGACTTGGCACGTTCTGTGAATTCTGCCACAGCACCATCGCCAGCTCTTCCTGTGCTCCGCCCCTTTTTGCCCGATTTCGGATGAAGCCGGAAGTAGGAGGAGTTAGGCATCAGCAAGATGGCGACGTGTGAACCTATGGGTGATGTATACATTCTGTTATGAGGACGCTTTAGATGGCAGTGTGGAGCAGCCTGGAATCGAACCGTTGTACTTCTGGTCAGTGGACGACCCACTCTTTCCTCCTGTGATGAAACGATTCAAGTGCCGAGAAAATGTAGCTTGTCTGAATGAAGCGGGGAACAGAACAAGTTTCTAGACGGTATCAGAGAAGGAAATGCAAATTGAAGTTCCACCTTGCCCCAATGACGGAGGGGAACTTCCACAGTCGCCGTTCGTCAGCCTCTGATTGGTCGGAACAGCTGCTGTTCGCCGAACGTGCCGCTGCACCGACGCTGTCATGGAATTCCACCTCTTTTCTTTTCTTACACTTGACAAGCAGCTACAGGACGACGGCGCTAAACAGTCCATATTCTTCTCCGCCGACGGGGCCGCTGGGCATCAGAAGCCGTGCGTTCGATTCCATAAAAGAGAAAAGTTCAGTTTGGGCCAAGTGGATGAGTGTATGGGTGTGAGCGATGGAGGAAGTAAGCCCTGCGCTCACGAGGCAGCGTGTGTGTTGCAGTGATGCGGAATGGGTAA
>JAFBJT010090174.1:0-21278 GCA_016785325.1 Chascanopsetta lugubris
ACCTGTATTGCTTGCGTCGAGGTGCTGTGATATGGGCCGTATCTCCGTCATCTATCCCAGCGCAGCTCTGTAGCTTCCCTGGTCAGAGGCCTACATCACCGGCGTAGCATAGTAGCTAAGGGCCATGATCAACATAAAAAAACGCAGGTGCCGCAGCGCTGCAATGATAACTCAGGTGTCGATTGATGTTTATAGACATTAGTAATATTGTAAATATACTAATATGAAAGAACTTGTCTCTTCACCGTAGCTCAGAAAGGGAGGGGCTGACTGCTTGAGGCTGTTGAGGCCATGGGGCAGTCATTGCGTTAGGCTGTTGAAGTCGTGGGGCCACCGTAGCTCAGAAAGGGAGGGGCTGAGGCGGAGCACTTGCAGTTAGTTTTAATACTTAAGCTTCATCACCAGATAGCACTAAAAATCCTATACTACACCTTTAAATAATGCCATTATAGGGCTTTGCCAGAAAACTGGCAACAGGGTACAGGGAAATGAAGTGATTGGATAACAAAAGGCAGGTCAGGTTACCGGGTACAGGTAGAACAGAACAGTCAGGAGCAGGCAGGGTCACACACAGGAAATCAGACTGGAGAACGCTGGAAAGCGTGCACGAGGACATGACAACCAGGCAACGGTGGCGAAAGAGGTGGAGGGTTATATGGGGCTCCATGATTGAGTGCAATGAGTAGCAGCTGTGTATGTGGGAACGAGGTGGGCGTGGCAGAGGGGAGAGGGAGACCTGCGCAGGAACGGAGGGGGAGAGAGACAGGAGAACCTAACAGTGTTGCTCTGTCTGAGGCTGTGTTATTTCCAGGAATTTCCCTTGGAACCAACTTGTTCATAAACAATTAAAAAAGGGAGGACAGAGACACGGAGATGTGTAGACAAAAGAGAGACCAGAAAAGAAAATGGGGTCAAAGGTCAAAGATTTTATTTTAATTTGACAGAAATTAAACCCTGAATCAACACACTAATGAGGATAGAGTGAGAGAGCACAATGGTTTTCTCACACACACAAAGACACTGAGGATTAAGGCCAGGTTGGCTCACTGAGAGGAGCTGCCAGGGATTCCATCCTCCCTCTTAAATGGATGGTGACATTCCGATGTGAGCAGCAATGCTCCACGGAGGCATGATGACCCACATCGGGGTGGGGCTGGTGGAAAGAGTGGTGGTGGTGGGGGGGGGGGGGGCAGCTGCAGCAGACGGGGAGGGGTTAAGGGATTATGGCTGGGGTGGGGTGGCGTTGAGCATAGAGAAAAAAAAGAACAAGAGAGAGGGGGGACAAAACAACAAGCCTCCTGTGGTGTCGCTTCACCTTCTGAGTCTGAGACGTCAGGGATGATGGGATGTGACGGGGCTTTTTGACCAGTGGCTGTTGTTGATTTAACCTCATCAACATCTGGACATGAGGTCCAGTCTCAGGCTGAGAGAGAGAGACATTATTCCGCAGATTAGGATTAAACACATTCATTTGTTTGTTTGTTTATTAGCTGGATTCACAAGAATTACTCAGCCTGGGATTTAGAGGAAGTGCGATGGGAACGGAGGGAATCCTTTTCCATAAAAGTCTGAATGAAGGGAGGTAGTTCTATCTATCAAGAACAGATGTCGCTGTCATGTGTGAAGGTAGATCCCCCCAAACCAATTATAATTATTCCTTGTTTACAACAATAAACTGACACATCTGACAACAATAGATGTGACTTGTGGCTTTTATTTTGAAATTCCCTCAGGAAGTGAAGTAAACTGAGATGTAGAAAACTGTGTCGGGAAGTGAATGAAACCAATCAGGTGTGGACCAGAGTGCAACAGTGTCTCAGATTTCTTTCTAGTGGTTGAAAAGTGGTATTACAGTGTGGTCAGACCACACCTATTATATTTTAAGGTTAGAAAATCTGCACATTGCACCTTTATGATTAAATGGTGAGGGAACGTGCAGCCTGACCCCAGACTGACTGAAAATCTGCTTTATGGGCTTGTTGTGTTTACGAATCCGTCCGTCGCTCTGCGTCACCTTCCACTAGAGTGAGACATGTGGGTGGGTGGGGCTGGAGAGCATGGTCTGGAGGTGGGCAGACTCGCTTTTAGTGAGTCCACATACGATAACAGACAGGAATTTGATTTTTATCACTTATATTTGCTGTAATATACAGTGTAAAAGCAGTTTGTATTAACTTTAGAAACAATTTACAGAAACAGGCTGAATCACGTTTCCTTGTAATATGACTTTTTACTTTATTTCTGTCTTTCTTATGGATAGAAATAGAAATATACGATGAACCTTTATCGATCCTTTGTGGAGGAAACACTATTTGATGCTCTTGCAGGGACAACTCAGCAGCAAGTGGGAATTAAAAGTCAGAATACATAAGTTTTAGATGTTGTGGTGCGTGATCCTTCATCCTGAATCAGTGTGGAAATCATCATCTTCCTCCTCTGTGTCTTTAGATCGATGTTGTGGTGACACATTATTCCTCAAACAGCAGCAACTGATGTTTGTCTCTGAACCTTCATCGTCATCATCATCCTCAGCAGCAGCAAATGCTCCCTGTGCCTATCAGCTCTCCCGTTTTCTTCCTTAGCAACATAAGGAGCCAAGGGCTGAGACCAGACAGTTAGTGTCCACAGTGTCAGTCTCTCTCTCTCTCTCTCTCTCTCTCTCTCTCTCTCTTTCCTCCCTCTCCTCTGATCCTCACATTCTCCCACTGCAGCAGCCTGGCACCATGTAGCATTGCAGGGGCAGGAGAGAGGGAGGAGGATGAAGGGGGTGACACCAGAATATTTCACAGTGGCTGTTTCGGGGATTAATGTGGAAAAAAGGAGAGAATAAAATAAACAAAGTAGATTAGGAGATGAATGGTTGAAAGGAGGAGGAACTGGTGATGATGTATATTAGTGATGATGAGTTCTGGTGCTAATTGTGTTTGAATGGGCTGCGGCTGATAAGTGCGCGTGTGTGTCTGTAGGTGTGTGTGGCTGCTTTTTTTTTTTTGTTCTGTCAAACCCATCTGCCCTCCACCCCCCCCCCCTTCTCTCAGCTCTGCCCCACCCATCACCAGACCTGTGCCGGTTGCCATGGCAACAACCTCCTTATCTCCAGTGGTGAGGGAATGTGAGAAGGATGTGTCCGCATCTCTTTATTTCCACATGATATTTTCACAAAGGTGCCGAGCGTATGGTTTTCTCTCTACATTTTGGGATGATGAGGAACTTTGAAACCACCAGGTGTGTGTGTGTGTGTGTGTGTGTGTGTGTGTGTGAGTGTGTGTGTGTGCAGAATCTCACGCCATGGTAAAAGTGAAACTGGTGCTAAAATGTGAAGCCCCAGTGAACTGGGAGCGGTTGCAGCTCTGTGTTCTGTGCCTCAGCACGTGGAGGCTGAGACAAAGAAAAGCCGGTGGAGCAGCAGCAGCAGCAGCAGCATCAGTGTGGCTCCCCACCGTCCCCTGCTGGCTGCTTCCTGCTTTATCATGCAGCATCTCTTACCTCTGCATCCCTCATCTTCACCCTCTCCTCTTCCTCCCTCCACCAGGCGTCCCTGTGTCATCCCCGGCATCCCAGCAGGCAGGCAGCATGGCAGACAGTCGGCAGCCCAACGAGCTCTGGGCCTCCAACGGCCAAGAGAACGTCGAGAACGGCTACTCCGCCTACAGGGAGAACGGATTCCACGGTGCTGCCGCTGCTGCTCACCCCGGAGCCACAGGTACGGATCTGTGGTGTCTGCACGGGTGCTGGGACACACACACACACAGTCTAGTGCTGGGCGATATGACGATACCTATCGTAGGCAGGATAGAAAAATGTCTATCGCGCAATTTCTCCTCTATCGTTTCTATCGTCATTTTATCCATTATTCAAGCAAAGACTGTCACATTGTGGGCAACCATGGATGTATGATTGTTGTTCCTATGCAGCATGCACTCAGTGGTGTATCTGCCCCATAAAGTGCCGGTCGATCGCCGGCAACGGCGTCCTCTCGGGTCGACACGGGAGAGTGAGCATGAGCAGGATACACGTGGTTGCACACTTTTCCTTTGGAAAAGATGAATTCCAGCGTGTTGGGTTTATTCACGTTTATTTTCCTTCAGGTCACAAATATATACGTACATATACGTACATCACTCCTCTCCGCAGACCAAAAATGGTGGCAGCTTCAGCAGGAGAAGTCAAACCCGCGCTTTGCAACATGGAGCCGTTGGTGACGTCACCAAAGTGTGTGTGTCTGCACTAGAGGGTTTCAATCAAACAGCGGCCCTCTCCAACCTAACTATGTGGCTCGAAAGGGCATGTGATCTCGCAATGGGCCGCCAGCACCGTTGTTGTTTTCATAGCTGTGGTAGACACGGTGCTGCAGAGACAGAGGCACAAACACAGGGATGAATGGACGGTACGAAACATAAAGGTGATGGACCAAACCGAGACAAGCTGGACCCTGTTCCGAAGGCTCGGTATCTTCAAAAAATGAGTCAAATCTGTGGAATTGATCCGTACGAGCACGACGACTGGACAAGAGATTTAAATGACCTGAGCTGAGTTTGTCCACTATATCGTCAATGGAGTTATTATACTGGCAAAATGTATTCTTTACGGGCTCATGAACTAATGAACTTTGGGTTGGTGCAAGACCTCCGGGTGTTCTGTGTTAAAGAGAAGACTGTCGTCATTTCCGAGGTAAACGACACGCTTTTACCTCAGTGTCCCACGGTGCTGCTTGTTTGGTTCAATACCTCCGCAACGGAAGGGTGTATTATTACAGTTGATGGCTCATTAGACTCCCTGTAATGTAACGGACAAGCTCCAATTTTGATCCAATAACCAGTTTCCCATGTTCAGGAAACAACACTGTTCCTAATGCGCTGCATCCGTTAGCCTCATGGCTAGCTCAGGCTAACATGTCATACCACAGTGGGACTTTGAACCAAGCGGTCTAATATCTCTATCTGTAATCATTTCAGTTTAATTGTACGCTTCAAAGGCCATTCTGGCTCCAACATATGTGGACGTACTCTTATGTTCACGTTTTGAACTCGGTTACTTCTCCTTGCATTGTTTATGGATGTTTGTTTATGGCTCAGAGCCGCCTGTGAGGGTGAAACTTGCTTGCTTAGAAGGCGGAACTAGCCTACATTTACAGTCAATCTGGGATCGCCTACCGATCAGCCAATCAGGAGATAGTAACGTTTCAGGAGGGCGGGGGGAAAAGCAAAACCCTGCGTTTCACTCTCATAAGGTATTACTGACTTTTAAAACGGCTCGTTTAAAAGAGCAAAAGCATTTCTGAGACTATAAATACCGTTTATCATCATAATAGAGGCTAAAGAACAAATAGCAAGCCCCTTAAATTGGCACAATAGGTCCCCTTTAAGTGATTAGGGCCGACATGGAACCTTTACGGTCCGGGAATCTATCCCACATGTCTCCCGCATTACCCCTGTTACTATGAATGAGTCTAACCCGAGCATTACCTTTTCATGGAATGTCAGGATCCGATTTTCCATGTTCATGTCTGAAAACAGACATTAAAGGTGTAGAATTAGGGAAGAAGCTCCTCATTCCGGGGCTCACCTGTACTTCCACTGCATGTGTGTTGTTGTGTGACTCACACGTATGTTATAAAGGTAAGTGTGTGACATGATGACATGTTCACTCGTCTGTTCCGGAGATCACAGACGAATCGGAGGTCACAGGATTGTGGGAATTCTGCTCTGCATCATTTCCAGCACTGTTAGACATCAGGTTATTATTTTTTTATCTCCTTTCCTTCCATCCACGTCTTGACTTCCCTCTCTCTCTCTCTCTCTTCCCTTCGCAGTGGATGACTCAGCCAATTTGCCTCCCTCCCCTCCCCCCTCTCCGTCCGCTGAGCAGATCGGACCCATGGCACCAGGTACACACACTGATCCCAACGGTCACAGCACGAGAGTGAATGATGGGAAAAGCTCAGGTTTTTTGTTTACAGATACGGTGGTGGCTCTTCCTCCTCCACCTCTTCCTCTTTTTTCCTCTTCCTCCTTCGCACATCTGCTCCTCACCTTCACATCCCTCTCTCCTGTCCACTCTCATGTCACACGTCCTGCTTAGCTTCACGTGAACCTGCAACCGGAGCCTTACACCTCCTCCTTTTCTTCTTCTTCTTCTACTTCCTGTCTTGTTGGGTTTGTGAATCACACATCAGCTTTCAGCTCACAGAAAAGCTTTGTTTGTTCTTCCTGTCTACTTGTGGCATGCAATCATCAACAAATGTAGAACTAGAGTATGTACATTTCACTCCTCTGCCAAGGCCAAACTTTCCACTACATTCAAGGTTTAATTCTCAGACCCTCAATATGTTCAATTAAGTTTTTTGACATCTAGTGGCCAAATGTATGAACTGTTTGGATTCCACCACCATCCATCTCATGGTTCTGAACATGATATTTCAAAATATCCTCCAACTGATTTGGTGTTAAAAGGTCAAAGGTGAAGGTCAAATCTTAGGTGCATCTTAGGTGAAAACAAAACAACCATGGCAGAGAACGTTAAATAGTTCCTTTGAATATGTTTCACAGAATATTCCTCAGAAATATAATTAGATGTGCAACAATGTTTTTATTTATTAATGTGGATCAGAATTTGTGTCGATTGCATCTCCTCATCATCTCCATCAGAGCTGACAGTGTCTTACAGACCAGTGTTTCTATTGGGGGGCGCTGCACCCCCCCCAATAGAATTGTGGGGGAAACCTAGAGGAAACACTGCAGACCATGTGACCCCAGTTTTGTCGTCTTCCATGTCTCACCCCCATGTCTCACCCCCATGTCTCCCCCATGTCCTGAGAAGATAAAGTAGTCGTGGAGGAGGAAATGGAGGGAGAAGAGGAAGCTGCAGTGGTGCCCAACACTCACCAGGAGGCGGTGCAGACACATGAGCAGCCAGAGGGGGTGCTGTTAGAACAGACAGATTATTTAACAGAGCCTCAGACGCCTGAGGTCCTCAATGGAGGAGGTCATCCAGGTGAAGTCAGTGCATCTCAAGGTGTGTGTGTGTGTGTGTGTGTGTGTGTGTGTGTGTGTGTGCGTGCGTTCACTCTTTATCCTCTCTGCATGCCCCACCTCCCGTCCTCCAGCTGCCGCTTTCAAACCTGGAATTTTTTTCCCACAAAGTGACAAATCAGCATTTGGTTTTCTCTGCTTTGACCTGCCCCCTCCCCCCTTCTCTCTCATGCTCCCATTCGCTTTCCATTGGAGTGACATTCAGAAAAGCTGGGTTGATCTCTGCTCTGCTCTGTGTTGCCAGCTACATTGCAAATATCACCTGTGACCTGTCGCACTAAAAAAATATATTTTTTGTGTTTTTTTAATGTGGGAGTTTCTGACAGCGCTGCCTGTTCTGATGCTTCCTGGGTGTATTTTGAGTTTTCCATGTTGTTTTCATTCCATCCCGAGGGAGAATAATGTTTTCCTATTGTCAGTAAAATCTCTTTATCCTCCATCATTGGACGTGTATCCAGATCATTATAAATTCACACTTTTCTGTCGCAGTAGGAATTCAACATGTTTGTCATCAAATGTCATGCAAACCATCCCGTCATGTGCACGCTGTGGCAGGTGCTGTGACCCCGCCCCCCCGCGCTGTGTGTTGTGCCTGATGGAGAGAGCTACTGTCTCTGTGTGCAGACGCCGGCCTCAGCTTCAATGCATTGGCTCGCTTTTTGTGGATGCTGCCCCCAAAAATGCTTTCAAGTCACATGACTCTGAGATGTTGAGAAGTATCCTTCATAACCGCAGCCTGGCCGGAGGAGGAGGAAGAGGAAGATGGAGAAGAAGGGAAAGCTTTGTCATCAGATGGGAAGCTGGCGGTAGCAGAGAGAGCGACACCTGAGGGAGGAGAAGTCGTCCCGACTGAAGCTCCTCCTCCTCCCCCCTCCGTGAAAGATGAAGACACCTCCTCATTGGAGGCGGGAATTGAAGGTGAAGCGATGGAAGAGAAATCTTTGGGCAAAGATGAGAAGAATTCTGAAGAAGACGGTGGTGATGACGTCAGATCACAGGAAACAGCTGTGACTGGGAACACAAGCATTCCAGAACCTTCCACAGATTCCGAAATAACGTCTGAAATTTCCGTAGGAGCTACTTCCTACTTTGAGACGTCCTCGGAATCACACGCAGACACTAAACCTCGGAGGGAGAGATATTACGAGCTCAGCACCTCCGGGAATTTAAGTGAAAGTGGAAACACCATCCAGAAGGAGGAAGTAAAGACTTCCAGCTGTGGAGTTCTGAACGTCACTGTCGGACCCTCAGGGAAGAGCACGGATGAATCCATGGTTCACCTAGCCACGCCCCCTGAGGAGAGCGGGAACCACAGTTTCCCTCCAGCTGTTCCCATCACGCCCACGTCCTCGGACCCACCTGAGGAAACTTCTGTGAGACCTTCCGAAGAGCAGAGCTTCTTCCTGTCAGAGATGTTGGACCTCGCCGGAGCGCTGCCTCAGCCGTCGGCTGGAAAGAGAGAGGTCGACCAAATGTGGCGGAAATCGGTGCCCACCAACGTGTCGCCATTTGTAGGAATCTCTCTGGCTCGACTCGCTCTGGAAGACCCGACGTCCAGAGATGTGGGAAGGGAAAACCAGCTGGAGGAACTTGGTTACTGTGTCTTCAGCGAGTATTCGGGACCCATGCCCTCTCCCGCCGACGTTCCCAGTCCTGAACATTCTCCACGCCAGAGTTTCCCGTCTGTGGAGGCCGAGGAAGAACCAGGTGTTTACCAGGAAATTCCACAACTGGAATCAAAACCAGAGAAGAAAGGATCACCGGCGAAGACGTCCCTGATGCTGGAAAAAGCCGTGACCAGCGGAGTGAAAGCAGATCGCCTGAGAATCCCAATGGGTTCCTCGTCCAAAGACCGACTGAGTGACTTCCGTCTGGAGAGCGGCCTCCCTGGAGACATCAAGATCCAAGCCATTCCAGAGGTGGATGTGGAGAGAGATCCGTCTAGAGAGACTTCTCCCATCCCTCCGGACATGTCCTTCACTTTCACAGCCATGGAGAATGGAGGCAGGATTTCCAGAACTCCCACAACTTCCAAATCTCCAGATAATGAACTTTCAGAAAGACGAGATACTGGAAACAAAACTGGGAAAGACGTTTCACTGGTGTCAGATAAAGAAGTGATGCCACAAGAATCGGGAAAAGAAACTAAAGATTTACCTTCAGTGTCTTTCCAGTTCTCCGGACAAAGCACAGAGAAGATTCAAGATGGAAATGTAGAAAGTATTGGAACACAGGAGTCATCAAATAGATCCCAGATCCTGGAGGAGGAGTCACAGATCTCCATCATCATCATTCCTCAGGCACAAGTGGAGGAGGAAGAGGAGGAGATAGAGATTGCACAAGAGCCATCAGAGGTGATGGAGGAAGGGAAGGAGCCGGTTTTCCAGACGTCGGATGAAGCTGAGGATGGAATGAAGGAGGAGGAATCATCAAAGGGAAGTGATCAGCTGAAGGAAGAGGATGGACAGACAATAGAGGAAGAACAGAGAGGTCATGAGGAGAAAGAAAAGGAGAAAGTATCCGATGTCATTCCAGAAAATGTGAAGAAGAGGAAGCAAGAGGACAGAGACGTTGAGATGGGTCAGGAAGAGGAGAAGGAGTCTGTTGATGTTCTGACGGAAAACGATGTAACCACCATGGATGTTTCTGTCCTGGACACGGACAGTGGCTGGACGGACTCTCAAGGTACCGGAGCGTTTCAAAATAAGAGTCTCTAAATGTTTTACATTTTAGCCGCAGGAATCTTGTTGTGATCCTCCTTTACTGCAGATGACGACAAAACTATCATGACTAAACAAATCCAAGCGCTTTCCCAGACCCGCAGCTCTGCTGCTCTGCTCACATCAGTGGTGGACCGAGTCGCCAAACGGGCCCCTGGCAGAGGAAAGGGCCGCAGTGGCATGGCTGAGAGCAAAGAGGAGACCAAGAAGAAAAAAGGTTTTTCACTGTTTCAGCACAGCTGTTTTTTTTTTCTTTTGTTTTTTTTAGGAATTTTTAGGAATTGTGGTTTTGTGTAATCCTTCCTGTCTCTGCTTCTCTGCCAGTAGGCTCCAGGAGGGCTGAGCACAACAAGGTGTCAGTCCTCCAAACTCGCTTGCTCTCTCGAAAGGGCGGCGCCAAGGTGGCGGCCAGGCATCCGCGGCCCGTTCTGCTTCATGCCTCCACTAGACGCAAGGCCTCAGGTGAACACTCTTCACCGGGAACCAGGCGCTGTGGATAGAGAGAGCGGTGCTGGTTGTAAAGGTCCGCTAGGAATTCTTGGAATTCTCAGAACTCTCTCTCTCTATTGATGGCTGACGAATGGTGCAGGTGCAATGTAGCTGGCAAACATCCCTCATCTTTAAAAATGCCACCTTCACTCCGTTTCTCTCCATCTTCACCTTCTCTCTTTCCTTTGGAGCATCTTTCATTTTTTTCCTGCTGATGCTTCAGAATCATTTCCAACTTTTCTGTGTTCGCTGGGAAACGCTTCAGTGTGAGAGTTCCTTTACCTGGGATTTCATTTATTTATTTAATCAGGAATAAGTTCAAATGCTTTGGAATGTCCTCTGATGCAGGTGGATGCAAATGTCTCCCCCTGTTGGTTGATGCTGGTTATGACAGTCTGGCTGTTTCTTCTCTGGCAGGTCTGGAGAGTCATCAGCCGCTCAGTGTGGACCACCAGTCCAGGGAAAGGACGGCTGTAAGTACACAGATACATCATGTCCTCTTTTATTATATCATTTAATATATTTTTTATAATTAGAAAGAGGTCGAATATCCTAGAGATCCTCATGGATATCTCCTCATTTGCATTTTTTAAGTTCGACTTCGTCCAAATCTAAAGTTGGATCCATTGATTTCCTCGTGTTTACATTTAGAGCTGGAGCCCCTCTTCATCACACTCCTCCTCCTCCTCATGAGCATGTTTTCTTTCCTTTCACGTTTGCTGGTTTAATTTCTTTCTTTCTGTTCGTACCCGTCTTGTCTTTCCACGCTCTGCTCGTCTGCCTCGACAGAGAAACTCTGTGAGTAAAGACGATCAGACGTCAGCTGATTATCTCATCCACCTCACACATTATCACGAGTCATCATTTAACAGATTAATGAGTCATCATTTATCAGATTCATGAGTCATCATTTCATTTCCACATTTATCAAATCTGAAACAACAACACACAGACAACTGCAGCTAGCTGCTGCTGTGTTACTAATTTGTTTATTTAATTAATAATTGGCCTTGCACTGCTGGAGCCTCCTCAAGACACTTAGGTATATTAATATGTAAAATTCATAATTCATTCAAATATAATTTTGAATATAATGAAGGAATAATAATAGAAAATATTCATTATAAGATGATAGAATAGTTGCTGTGTGATGTTTTCCTCCATGAACCAGGATGTTGCATGTTTCATCTTCAGCTCCTTTGTCTTTTCATCTCTGTGTCACATCCTCCTTTTCCTCCTCCCTCCTGCACGTGGCCCCGCCCTCTCACCCCAGAGCCCCACGCGGGCTACCCTCTTCAAGATGGCGGTGCAGCGTCGGGGGTTAGAACACCATCACCCCCGGCCCGGTTCCGCTTGTAGCCTTAAACGAAGCCCCCTGGTGGAGGCGGAGCTCTGTGAGGTCCGCCCCGCCTCTGCATGCTCCCGCTCGTCCCCTCTGCTAAACAAATGGGCAGAGAAGGTAAAGTGGGTGGAGCAGGGGCTGATGGGTAATGTCGCCAGTGGATGGGGAAATGAAGTCTATGTGTGTGTGTGTGTGTGTGTGTGTGTGTGTGTGTGTGTTCAGGAGAGAACATACCGCAGCCCAGAGAAGAGGTCGTCCCTCCCCAGGCCGGCAAAATCACTGACACGCCACATCCCTGCTGCCGAGCAAGAGGACTGCACCCCCTGCAGGCCGACATGTAAGGGCACCCCTCCTTTTCAGATTCGAACACATAACTCGTGAGATATTTGTGTACTTTCACGCTCTAACTGGTTCCGCAGCCTGCTCCTCTCTGACCTAACCCCGCCCCCCTCTTTTTTTTAAGCTATCCAGCCCAGAGGGGAGAGCAGGTCTGGAAGAGCCGCTAGTATTGCAGGTAAACCACCTAGTACATCCTGTTTGACCCTCATCTTCATCACTATTACTACTTAGGGCTTTTATTTTGAAAATGGCTCTTTTTTGTTATAGTTGTCAAATGTTCTGAAAGGCTCATTATTATTATTTTAATTAATTAATTGATGAATTTATTAGATCCATCTCCATATCATCCAATCAGAACGAGGCTTGTTCCTCCACCCCTTTTAATTTCTCTTCAACCTGCAGTCTCCTTATCTCCGTGAACAGGTGGTATCCATAGCAACAGCTTCTGGCTTCTTGTTTCAGCTTGAGACATTGTGTGCTGAGATCTTATTGGTTGAGGCTGCAGTGGTCTCCATGGCAACCGACCCACAGCTTCAGATTATTGGCGTGTATGATCTGTTTGTTTTACATGGAAGCTTTGGCACTCACACACACACACACACACACACACACACACACACACACACACACACACTCTGACCCCTCCCTCTCCTATCCTCCCTCTCCTCTCTTCCATAGGCACTGACTCGGCTCACTCCCGGTCGGTCCGCAGCGGCGCCTCCACCCCCGGCTCCTCAGCCATCACGCCCGGCACGCCCCCCAGCTACGCCTGTCGCACCCCTGGCTCGCGCACCCCAGGCAGCCACACGCCCAAGTCCTTCAGCGTCCTCCAGGAGAAGAAGGTGGCAGTGATCCGGACTCCGCCCAAGTCTCCGTCCTCCACCCAGCGCCAGCTGAAGGTTCTGAACCAGCCGCTGCCCGACCTGAAGAATGTCAAGTCAAAGATAGGCTCCACCTCCAACCTCAAACATCAGCCCAAAGGCGGACAGGTAACAGGACGCAGGTTTGAAATCTGAATGGGATTTTTTTTAATTCACATGAGAAAAAAAAATCTATTTGAACAAAAATGATTGTTTAAATGCACGTCATGATTTATTGACCAGATCAGATAGTGGTGTCAAGCGCACACACTTGATCCTGCCACTAGAGGACAGACTGTGATCTTTTAATATAAAACCTGGAATAAAAAGATATGTATCGTAGTAGTATCAGTTTAGAACAAATCAACACCACATATTACATCAAATAAAGAACTATATTAAAATGTATCATATTTTGTTATGTAAATACATCAATACAATTATATTTGACATTCATTTATTCAAAATTATACAACTGTTAACCTTTGGTTTTATAGAATTTTTAAAAACAATAATGAAAACTAAAAACTAAAGTGTCTTCTTTTATTGGACTTTTCTCAGACTCATATGGGAAATAAGGAAAATCAGGATTATGTGAACAAGCTCCTTTAATCTCAGCTTTGAATTTTTCGTTTTGACTTCCTGTTTCCTCTCTGCATCGTCTCCCTGCCTGTGAACATCTAACCACCTACTTCCTGTTCTGTCCTCTGTCATTCTGGAATGATCCATCTCTCTACCCTCTGGACTCCCCCTCCCCCTCCTCCTCCCTCCTTCCCGAACTGTCCACCAGACATCGTTGCTCCACCTTATCAATGAAATGATCAATTCTCCTCAGAATACCTGGGAACACCTCGGAGCAGCAGCTCCCTGCTCCTCCCTCCTCCCTCTGGCTCTGACCATGAATGATTCTGTGTGGAATCATTTATTGAGACAAGGTCTGAAGGACACAGAGTCAGAGTTTCTTTCTCTGCTGCTCCACAAAAAAGCTTTATTTAAAATTCCTGCGTCACAGTCCAACGTTTTCCCCTATTTTTTTATTTTTATTTTTTACAAAACACCTCTGCCATATTCCCTTTGAGGTCCTGACCCATTTCATATCCGTCTCCAGAGGGTCAGGGACCCTTATTCTGTCTCGTATCTGAGGTGAGACAATTCATTAGAACCTTTGAAACATCAAAGCTGATCCGTCGTCCTTCTGATTCCCTGTGAGGGAGAAATGTGACGGACAGGAGAAGCTGTGTTTTACATGGTTCCAGTCCGACTGATTCGAGTTTTCTGTGCAGCTAGGTGACTTCACCTCATCCTCAGCCCCTCTCACCTCAGGAGTCCCCCAAGGCTCCATCCCTTTTCTTGCTTTACACGCTACCATTAGGGTCAGTTTTCAAGAATTCTATTCTTTCCTTTCACTGTTATGCCGATGATGTTCAGATTTACCTGCCTTTAACGTCAAAATCCAATATTTCTGTACAGACATTGCTTGATTGTCTAACCGATGTTACATCCTGGATGACAGCAAACTTTCTGAACTTAAATGACAATAAGACTGAGATCATTATGTTTGGATGTAGTCCAGCAGATTTTCCTGCTGGCTTTGTGGGCCCCCTTACACCAAGCATCCGGTCATCAGTCAAAAAAATCTTGATGTAATATTTGATGACAGGCTGAAATGTGATCGCCAGGTTAGTTTAGTCGTGAAAAGCAGCTTTTACCACCTGAAGATTTTATCAAAAGTAAAAGGCTACTTGGCACGTAGATATCTCGAGAGTATTCACGCCCCTGCCAGAACACTGAGATCCTCCAATCAGCTGCTCCTTGTAACCCCCAAAATTAGGCTAAAAACTAAAGGTGACCAGGACTTTGTGGCGGCTGCCCAGAGGCTCTGGAACAATCTGCCCTGGCACGTCCACTCTGTAGCATCGATTGAGGATTTCAAATCCTCCCTAAAGACTCGCCTCTTCTCCCTGGCTTTTAATCGAGTCTAAATGGACACCTGGCAAAAATGTCAAGTTTTTCTTTTAATTCATTTTATTCTCTTTTACTTTACTGTTTTCTATATTTATTTCATTTACTGTTATTTGCGGCATTGTATGGGTCACTTTGATAACCCATGCTGCTTTTAATCTGTACAGCACTTTGGCCGGTTGTTGTAAATATGCTATATAAATAAAGTTTGAGTTGAGTTTAGTTTAAAGGTGCAGTGTGTAAGATTTGGTGTGTTATAGAGGTGAAGTTGCATGTTGTATCCACCCTCACCCTTCTGAACATGCAGGAGAACCTATGGTAGACTTCAGTTGTTGTTAAAACTCAAAAATTGTTTTGTACGTCCACTCTGAGCTACTGTAACAACATGGCAGCCCTCATAGAGAGGACCCATTCCTCATATAAATATATATAGAATAAATGATGTAAGAGTTATGGAAAAAAAACATAGACATTTAGATGATTATAAATTCCTGAAAATGTCAGTATGTAATTGTTTTGTAATGTTTTTAGAAGTGAGAAAAATTACCAAAAGCTTACACAGTGCACCTTTAATTAGAAAATCTAACTCTAACATCATTTACGGCTTCATCTAGTGGATGTTTTCTAAGTGACAGGATGGAGAGGCTGGGAATAGAACTCACAACCTTATGTATTTAAAGTGCATGTTCTACATTTGAGCTACATCCACTTCCCCACAACGTGCTACTCCTCATTTAAGCTGTCTTTGACCCCCCAATCTCCCTTATTTCTTATTTTCCATAATTATAATTTTACTATATTTGAATTTGTTGTGGCAGATCAATGGTCTAAAGATCACTGACTAACTGATGAATATTTGAATTTTCTTTCTTAAATATTAAATCAATTATGATTGACCCTCTCCTCTTCACTCTGGACTGAATCAGGAACATGTAGCTTTTTGTTTTTACTGGATTTTGTTTTAGGTTCAGATTTTAAGCGAGAAGCTGGACTTCACTCATGTTCAGTCAAAGTGCGGCTCCAAGGATAATCTGAAGCACTCGCCCAAAGGAGGCAATGTATGTACCACTTCCTCCTCTTCTTCTTCCACTTCCTCCTTTTCTTCTTCACTTCATCTGAAGCGTCTCTGGATCCTGTCACATGTTCATGTGTCAAGCTGTTTGCACTTGATTTAGTCTTGAATTGACACACAAATGGTGAGCGTTACATTTTAGATGATGGTGCCCTGGTGTTAGATATCCCCTCAGTTTGGCCCCGCCCCTTTTCCTGTCCATTAAGAATCCTCCCTGTCATCCACAGGTCATGATCCCCAGCGTCAAACTGGACTTCAGCCACGTTCAATCCAAATGTGGATCCCTGAATAAGATCCAGCACACAGCGGGAGGGGGAAACGTGAGTGAACACACAGGAAGTCACACCTGTCAATTCCTATAGTTATGGTCATGTGACTGGACCAGGTTTCTGCTCCTCAGGTTCAGATCCAGTCCAAGAAGATCAACCTGGACCACGTCACCGCCAAGTGTGGCTCCATGTCCAACATCCACCACAGACCCGGTACACACACACGCATGCACGCACGCACACACACACACACACACACACACACACACACACATGTCACATGATCTCAGCTCCTCTGCTCTGAGGAGCAGCTGGGGGCAGCGATGCCCTGCAGCTTCCTCACTCTTCTTCTCTTCTCTCTGTCCTGCCTCCAGGGGGCGGCAACGTGCGCATTGAGAATGTGAAGCTGGACTTTAAGGACAAGGCTCAGGCCAAGGTCGGCTCGCTGGACAACGCCACCCACACTCCAGGAGGCGGCAACATTATGGTAAAGAGACACATACACACACACACACATGTTCCTGCAGGGGGCAGGGACATCCCTGACCTTAACTGTCCCGTTCTCTCTCCTCTCGTTTGCCGCAGATCGAGAGCCACAAATTGACCTTCCGAGACACTGCCAAAGCTCGTGTGGACCACGGCGCTGAAATCATCATCACCCACTCCCCTGGCTTGGAGACGGGCAGCACGTCCCCCCGTCTGTCCTCTGCCGGCAGCATCAACTTGCTGGAGTCGCCGCAGCTCTCCACGCTGGCGCAGGACGTCACCGCGGCACTCGCCAAGCAGGGACTATGAGCCAGTTGCTACGGAAAACACCCGTCGAAAAACACAGAGGAAAAAAATAAACACCACAACAACATTCCCATCAGCATCCAAAGTCCAATGTTTTCCCTTGATCCTTTACTGCTGCATCACCCACCCCCTGCCCCCACACTCTGCTGTTGTAATTGATTGATGTCCCATCTGGCAGTGCCCCCTACAGGCTCCAGTGGGGTTAAAAAAAATGATCTTCATTCCACGTTCCCACTCATTCTGATGCTTGCGTCTCTCCGAGGAATGGTTTTTTCATGATTGTACTGTGATTCTGTTCATTGCCACATTCCAATGTGTGGGGATTCAAACTCTTGCATCACAAGTCCACCCGAGATTTCTACAGTACCAACTGCTACTAGTCTTAAAGGAAAAGTGTGTGTGTGTGTGTGTGTGTGTGTGTGTGTGTGTGTGTCGTACCTTCCAGTTAAAAAAGTAGACATGAGCATGTCTGCAACAAAACATAATGTGACACTTAAGACGATGGTTATTGTTGGTATGATTTCCTGTTTCTAAAAATATCTATGTCTGCGTAGTGGAAGTTTTGTACGTTCCTCCCTGTGGCTGCGTCGGCTCCGACCACCGCAGTTGTTCTGTTCAGTCAAGTGCTCCAAGGCTAGCTATCCCATAGACACCATCTTGTCCCCCCTCCCCGTTCTATTTTTAGCTTTTTGTGCTTTTACAAGGCTGTGCTGTTCTGCTGGTATGAGTGAAGACTAGATTCTATTTGGAGACGTTTTCAACTTTTCCCGGATCACGTTCCTGTGACTTTACTCCCTTTTTGCAGAAACTAGGTTTTATGTTTTTGGATAAAAAAAAAAATGAAAGAGAGAAAAAAGGAAAGTCTGAAGATTCATAAGTGAAACTTTGAACTGAAAACGACAAAGAACCTGAACTTTTCACTGTTAGAGAAAAAAACAAAGTTCTAGCATCTTCTCGGCTTCACTGTGGTGAGAATCCTCGTCCTCCTCCCTGTGTTCTTCTGTGCTTCCCTGACTCCTCCCCTGCTTCCCAGCACCCCCTCCTGCCTGTGTAAAGTGTATTTAAAAGACCATGTAGATGTGTGCACTCTCTCCCATGTTTGAGACATAATGATGACAAATGCTCCCTACAGGATGACCACAACAGAAATGAAGAAAATAAAAACTGAACACTTCTACTGTCTGTTTGTTAGATGTTATGATGGATTTATTTTTCCTATGACTTTTATTTTCAAAATCAAGAATTCAGGAGTTAAAACGAAATAGTTTTAACTCCTGAATTCTTGAGTTTGGAAACATGATTGGAAATACAATCATGTTTAATGAACAACAACATTTACTTACCCTCGAGTCTGGGTCATAGGGTATTCCTACAAATTCACATGAGGCCATTCAGGTTATTAGTGCCTAAATGTCCTATATGGAATTAACTAATATCTTAAAATAAATAAAAAAGAATAAAATGATTTATGATTAAAATAGACTGTATTCAAATTAATCTTAATTAGTTGCTATTTGAAAAGCTGCAGTAAATAAGTCAATTTTAGACAATTCAATTCTCAGCTTAAACTAAACATTGATAAACTATATAAATTCAAATTATAAAAATGCAATGAATTGAAAAGTTGCAGGGAAATTACTCTATGGTAGAGCAGACCCGAATACAAAATATATAAAAATGCATGTGATCAAATAGTTTTAATGAAGTCAGTCACAATTCATAACTCAACATGTTCTTTGAACATAACAACCTGAATACTAATATACTAGCAGCTCATAAAAATATCAAATTTGTTGTATGCAGCTTCTGCCGGAATTAACAAGTGAATTGACTCAAGGCTCAGTGGTTAGACCAGTCGCCTTTGGAGCAAAGGTCACTAGTTCGATTCTCACTCTGGCTTGGTGGAAACACTCCGTGACCTGGAACATTGGCTAAGCCGTAGAGGATGACATGACATGACACTAATACAGGTCAATCAGGCATCATCTAGTGGTGACTTTTTGGCATGCTGAATTTCATCTCTAAATGAAAGTGAAATAGGAGAGTTTGAAAAACATGGTGGAACAATTATATCCAGTCAAGTTGGCAGACATTAGAGACAATTAGTGGGAGCTGTCCCTAATAATGAGGAAAACCGGGGAATTTCACGTAAACTATGGCTTTTATCTCATTATTTTTACATAATTATGTAAGAATGGAGATGTTTCATGGATTTTATTAGATATCTGCAGCTACTTCATTTTAAATCCTGCAAACTGGCTAAAATACATCAATCACCATCTGGGATCAGTAATGATATGTTAAAATGTTTAATACAAAGAGTAACCTCCCTGTTATCAAGGACCAATAACTAAATTGATAGTTGAAACAACCGTCACAAATAGTTTAGCTGGGAGATTTTGAGCACTGACTGTGGAAGTTCCAGCTGTTGTTATACATATCATCACAATAAGCTCAAACAATGACGTGATAAATTCTAACAGGGTTTATTAACAGAGCAATCATTATCTTACAAAAACATTACTTGATTAGTAAACACTATTATAATTCAACTACGCTAACAGACATACATTACACATTTTGTTTTGGTTCTTGCTGCTGATGTATCTTACCTTATCTTATCTTAGTTCTTACAGTAATGCTCTTGTTTTTATGTTTGAATTCGCTTGTAATGCTGTGTCGCTTTCCTAGAGAAAAGACATGAATGACACACACACACACACACACACACACACACACACACACACACACACTTGTGTTTTTTCCATACAGACCATAATCCAACATCATTTCAGGGTCATAACAGCCTTGCAAAAAAGTGAAGGTGGTGAGATATTGCTGCATGTTTTAAATGGTAAAAAGTAGTGCCGCCTGGTGGTCAAATATAAAGATTTAAGATTGAAAGCCAGTTGTCCAAGTCTTTGTTGTCCTATCTTAACTTGAGGGATTGCATTAGTTTATGTTAAGATAAATGGGAAATGTGCAAAAATGGCATTTTCAGTGGTTGTCAGAGAGAATAGGGAGTTATAGTTCATCAAACTAATTTTGACAGGTGGCCACGCCCCCTTTGTCCAATCCGAATGGTGGGCGGTACGTAAATCCCTGGTAGAAAATACGGGCGTAACCCCACTCCTTCAACCAATCGGACTCATCGGCCACATCCCCTTTTTTGAATGTTTGAATGAATGAACCTCTTGTTTCACACACACACACACACACCCACGCACGCACACACACACACACACACACACACACACACACACACACACACACACACACACAGGCAGTTGCAGTGCAGGGTCTCGTTGTAATCCGTACCATACTAACTGCATGCATGCGGCATGCCCCGTACAATGGATTTATGACAGGTTGATCAGACCCCACTGTCTAAATGCTCCTGAACCCTCAGCTCAGTTTATTTATGTATTTATTTTTTGGGAGTTGGTGTCTACTAATGTATTCTTTCGGGATCCGTGTCTGACGTAGAAATCTCGAACTAGATTTATGTCCGTCACCAGACTCACGTGTCCCAAAAGCTCCTCTGTGATAGCAGAGGCTGTGGTTGTAGGACTCAGGGTTTAAAAGTCGTCAGCCATGAACGGCATCCATCACTACCGGCAAGAGAAGACTACAAAATGTCTGACATGCCAATCGTCATAGAGACAGCAGAAGGCTTTGCTGAAAGAAACCTAATGATGTGGATTTTCAGGTGGCCTTCTTGTAACCGGGCAGGGCCCAGTTGAAGGCTGAGTCCCGCTTGAAAGGGTTGAGATATTGAACCCAGATGCAGCACAAGGGCAGGACAAAGTAAGTTCTAGATTTTTTACTATGTGCAGGCAGGTCACAGAGCAAATTGTGGGAGAAAGGCAAAGGTGAAGTCAGGGGAGGGAAAGAAAGTCACTTACCAGGTACAGGGGAATCAGGCAGGTCAGGGACAAACAGGATCAAACAAGAGGAGTCAGGCAGAGAAACGCTGGAGAGTATGGCAGAGCACATAACAATCTGGCAAAGAGTGTGAGTGTGGCTGTGGCTTAAATAGTCCGGAGTTGATGAGGGTGATGATTTACAGATGGGAGATGGGAGTGTCCCAGAAAGAACGGGAAGGCCGGAACAGGAGGGGAGGGGGTGTTAGTGAGGAGGTAGAGTTGTGACAGAACCCCCCAATCAAGGGACGGCTCCTGAAATCCCCAAAGTTCAAAATCCATGGAGCAGGGAGGAGGTTCAGAACTCTTGAGAGCTGGAATGCAATGGGTCAACGTCGCGGAGAGGACGAGGGCTGGGAGATGTTGTGTTGTGGTCGGGGTTGGTAGGTGGAACCTGGTGGTCAGCACTGGTGCCGTGGATGGGTTCTTGTCCCTGGCGACTCCTCAGGAAGTCATGGATGAGCGACCGGTCCAGGATG
>JAFBJT010090175.1:0-14042 GCA_016785325.1 Chascanopsetta lugubris
TGAACAGAATTTGTTCCGAGTACCCCCCCCCCCCCCCCCCCGCCCCCCATGTATTTCACAATGTATGTTCATGTAAGAGCTTTAAGGGGAAATACAAATCTAGCCAAGAGCGAAACTTTCCAGATGTTGTCCCCTCCGCAATAAAAGTTGAGCGGGGGACGCACGCGGGGCCTGAGACTAATAAACACGAGCACGACGATGAGTACATGGTCCACGTGGTCCACATGGTCCACGCAGCATGTTTGTCTCCCTATACCTCCCCCAGCGTCCGACCAACGTGCACTTTCGCCTGGGACATATATACCGTCTATTTTCCACGGCTACGGTATTTGCATCCGTCGGGTCCAAGCAGCCAGCCAGCCAGCGGCGGTGCGCTCATGTGCCACATTGCGCATGCGCGACACACGGAGAGGAAAAAAGGGGAACGCGCTGTAACAGAAAAGTGAGGCAGAGCGAGAGAGAGATAGGGAGATAGAGAGAGAGAGAGCAGTGGAGTGAGCGTGCCTGGGGACTCGTGGCCAGTCACACGGACGCGGTGCGGTGCGGTGCGGGGTGTGCGCGCGTCCTTGGTGCGCGTCCCCCTTTTCCCTTATCGCATCACTGCCTTTTTCTCGTGCGCGCGCACGTGTTTTTCTTTTACCCGTTCAAAGCAACTGTTCTGCAGGAGCATCAACATCTCCACAGTCTAGCTTGGCACAGGAGGGGCTCGATCGAGGATCCGAATCTGCGGGTGAGTTTCACAATCCCCCGCGGGGAGAGGAGCGGTGCGGAGTGGATCACGCAGCGTGGCGCGCGCCTGGAGTTGATCGGGGAATCAGCTGATCTCATTGTTGCTGGAGCCCGACATGTCAAATTGATTTGCGTGTTTCCATGTCATGCGTGTGATTGCTATGATGTGATTTCTGCGTGGAAGTACTGATGAGCTGCCGACAGGGGATGGGCATGGAGTTTAAAGGTGCAGTGCGTATGATTTCTGTCTTTTTTTGGGTCACTTCTAAAAATGTGACCAAACAATTACATAATGGTATTTTAAAGAATTTATTATCACCATAATTCACTGTTACCCTTCAATGAACCCATTAATGTATATTTACATTAGGAGCGGGTCCTCTCTATGGGGGGCCACCATGTTTTTATAATAGCCCAGAGTGGACTTTCTAAACATCTTTTGAGTTTTAATGACAACTAATCTTTTCATAGCTGCACACACTGCACCTTTAAATGTAGTGTTTAAGATTTCTGCCATTTGTGTCAATTCTAAAAATATTACAAAACAATTACATAATGACATTTTCATGAATTTATAATCACCTAAGAGTAGTATTACCCTTAAATGAGCCCATTAAATTATTTTTACATCTATGGGGCGGCCATGTTTTTACAGCTGCCCAGAGTGAACGCATTAAACATATTGTAATGACAACCCGTCTATCATAGCTTCTCCTGCATGCTCAGAAGGGTGAGGGGGATGCAACATGTAACTTCACCTTTAGATGTCACCAAATCTTAACACACTGCACCTTTAAGGATAATGACATGCATTGACACGACTTTAATTCCACCACACACAATTATAATGTTCCCTGTGATCACTGGCACCAGGAAGAGTAATTCGTAAGCCTCTGGGCTCTAAAATGCCCATGTTCCCTCTGTAACTGTGATAATCAAGAAATGATGGGGTGGTAAATGTTCTTGGCTGAGGTGTTCGGAGCCCATCGGGGATCCGAACCATCAGCAACATCTTATCACCAGGACATCTGTACATAAGCCCCTAGTAAACTGCTTTATCCGGATTGTTCTCATATTCAACCCAAATGCATGCACGGATGAGCTATCAGATGCTCCAATTAAAGGTGCAGTGTGTAAGATTTGATAACATCTGTAGTGAAGTTCACCTCACCCTTCCAGGCATTCAGGAGAACCTATGGTAGCCCCACAGATACAACTCAAAATATATTTAGTATGTCCAAACTGAGCTACTGTAACTATAGGGTGCCCCCCGTAGAGAGGACCCACATCTCATGTAAACATACATTAATGGGCTCATTTGAGGGTAATGGGAAAAATCATACATTTAGGTGCATATATATTCATGAAAATGTCGGTATGTCATTGTTTTGTAATATTTTTAGAAGTGACCACAAATGACCGAAATCGTACACCCTGCACCTTTAATGATCCATTATTACTGTTCATTCTACTGAGGTTGATGGGTTGATAAGATCTGTGGTTTCTTTAATCCACAGATACTTCACTTTAATGTGCAAGTGATATTTAGCTACCAATCGAAGTGACATGAAATGTTACACACTACACCTTTAATAAGACCCATTATCACGATGACTTGAACCAATCTGGAAAAAACATGTTCTTGCCTCGGCAGGAATGACTCCACCCCTCATCACTCGTCCTTGAACCAGTCCATCAGTAGCAATCTGGCAAAGCAAGGAATGAGGAGTTGCTCTGTGCACAGTCATGTGACCATCATGTACAACACAGCCTCAGTGTCCACTGATATCTCTTGATTCACTTGGATCTATCTTAAATTAGTCCTGGACCTGAGGCTCTCGGCCCTACACTCACATTAGTCATATCACAACCACAGTGGAGTGGAGCCTGCATGGCTTTTAGTGAGGTGCCCTCTTACATGATGAAATCCGTCTTGCCGTCTGGCCCCGTGCCGCTGATCCTCACAGCTGGATCAGGACAGTGGATACAGTTAAAGCTCACTAAGCTCCAGTGCAGGGGCGGGAATCACATTTCATGGGAAGCCGGCGTGTTTGCTGCAGGCGTGTTTGTTGGGAAATAAGCCGCGATGATGCACAGGACATGTCATGATGGATCAAGATGATTGGTGTAAGACCATTGAAGGTGCAGTGAGTGAGATTTGGTGACATCTAAAGGTGAAGTTGCCTGTTGTATCCATCACGTCACCCTCACTCTTCTGCGTATGGAGGGGAACCAATGGTCGACCTCAGGTGTCATCAAAACTCAAAAAATGTTTAGCATGTCCACTTTTCTGCTGTAAAAACATGGCGGCCTCCATAGAGAGGACAGTGACAAAGTGACCAAAATCTTACACACTGCACCTTTAAGGGTAATGGAAAAAAATAATGCATTTAGGTGATTCTAAATTAATGAAAAAAGTCAGTATGTAATTGTTATGTAATATTTTTCAGAAGTGACAAAAATGAACAGTCTGACACACTGCACCTTTAATGATCCATTATTACTGCTTGATTTATTCATAGATAGATCCAGTAGATGGTTTCTTTAATGTACAGATGCTTCATTTATGATATGCAATACATGGCAACTTGCACTGCATCAGCAAAAAAAAACACCATGATAGATCCTCTGCAGCATGAATTGGTCAGTGTGGCTCGGAACAGACATCTGCCCTGGAAACATCCAGGCAAATGTAATCATACTCTGGCGCACTGGTGCCTGTGAGCGCTCATTGAGAGAGACACACACAGGCTCAGTGGAGAGAGTCCTTGAGCCGCGGTTCTTCATTTTATTTATCAAATTAAAATGATATTAAAGCAGCTTGGTCAAATCAAAGCACCAGCAGAGGAGAATGGAAAAGTGTTGAGTGCTTCTTTGTCGAATGGACCTGGACTTTTTCCATGAATGTAAAATTAGCCCTTTAATGAATGTTTACACCAGGAGCGGGTCCACCCTACGGGGGCTGCCTTACACACTGTACCTTTAATGCTAAAATACCCTCATATGTTGTCATATACACTAAACAAGAGCTATTCAGAGAGGTATTTGACATAAAGAGTAAAGAAAGCCACTGCTGTTCACACATTTCATTAAATTGGATGATTTTTTTGTTCCTCTTTCACTTCTCATATTTTGGACCTTTCACTGCTTCACACTCAGATTAGAGCTCTCCAGTCATCCTCCCAAACACTGCATGCCATCCCAAGGTCAACATTAAAAAAACAAACCCTGCTCACTGTTGCAACGCCTTTCCTGAGGAAACTCAGACCTGGCTGTCTTCATGCATATGTGTTACTTAGAAACCATGGGAATAAGACAACTAATGCTACTATTTCTGGGCCCTGTGCCGATAAAGGTTTCCACACCTGGGCTTTGGGAATGGGTCTGTCTCAGTGTTTGAGTGACACAACCATCATTTTAGGTCATATGATTTGATGATGATGATTGATGGAGCATGGTATTTTCCATGCTAGGTTGGCTAGCATGGTGGGTACTAATCGAGGTTGTACTACATAGCTACGTATACATTTGTTTCATCTTCCATTTCCGTGGTTTGATTGCACCTTTGTGCCTTTCATCTGTTGAATCACCATCCCGTTTTGATATGGTCCTTGAATTTGTGGCAATGGGAGTAGGCAGTCAGCAATTGAGACGTAACCCTTTCCTTTCAGTGCGTCCCTGCCCCATGCAGAAACTTTAAATAACCAAAAAGTCTGTGGGGAGTAGTGGTCAGAGTTAGCAGGAAATGGGGGGCAGAGGCTACAGTGGAGCAGGCAGAGTACTACCCCTTCCCATGGAGGCCTGACAGGAGCAGTGACTATAAGTTGGCTACTGGAACCTTCACAACACCCCACCATGATAAGGCTCGGGGCAAGAAAGAAGTGAGTGTCTGAACTGGATGGGTACAAGCCGAGAGGAAGCAGACTCACTGAGCTGATCTTTGGAAGGCAGAGCCACACTGCTTAAGGATCTTGATCCGGGTTGTCAATGATGTTCTCCCTAGTCCGTCCACCCTTCCCTACTAGAGCCTGCTTGATACACCAGCTTGGTCCTTGAGAACATCTGTAGCTGCAGCTCAAATGCTCTGGGAGTCTGGTAGTATAGTAAGGTACTTAAGACCATTGCTTAGAGTTATCTTTAATGCGATCACCAGCTACTGGAGATAAAAAACCCTCAAAGGAGTTGATCAGCTTTAACAGAGCTGGGGAGGAAAAGCCAGTTAGAGTACCCAAAGCACCAGGAAGGCTCAGGGCTGGACGCCAATAGCTGACTTTGCGTAGAGAGCGTAAGTTTCAGATGAGACGAAAGCATCTTCAAGCTGGAGCTGGTGCTTGCCAGCTGAGGTTGGGTGTAGATGTTTCTGCAAGGGCACAAGTTGAGGTCAAGCAATGCAGGTAACAAGGACTGGACATGGCTTTCATTGTACTCCCGTGCAAGCCAGTAGCCAGTCTGATTTACAATCAGCTATACCTTAAGCCTTACCCAGTGTTGCAATTCTGGAGGAATGTGGTATTAATGGCTGATCTATTGAGCGCAACTTTCATTGTTTCTGCCATCCAAGCAGATTCACCCAAAGCCTTCATGTATGTGCACTCGGGTCTGGCATGTAGTGATAAGACATATATTTTGGAGAGGGTTGTAACAAAGTGCTAGGACTTACCCTTGGTGAGTAGAGCCACACCCTGACAGATACGTGGTTTGGGAAGTCAATGATACCTATATCTTTCACTGCTGCCACTTTCTAGATCCATTAGTTTCATTCGTTCATGGGGCCTCGGTGTGCTCTGTGCAGTCCCCAATTGGAGAACATCAGAGGCACACCTCCTACCCTTTAGATCAATGAGTTAAGGTTAGCAATCTACTACCCGACCAGTTCTCCTGGAATTTCCCACTTGGACTTATCTTATATAATAGACTCTTGCTCGTAAATCTCTGCTGGAATCAATTCTCTAACCGGAGTTACGGTTTCATACCTGGTGACTCAGACCAGCCCACTCACAGAAAGTAGCATACACCTGAGTATTAGTGGGGTTTCAGTCTATTCAGTCCATGGGTCAAATAACTCTGCGGCCAGCAGGGCATGCGTTCGTATCAGCTCCAGCTCTGGTCGATACTGTTGGAAACACAACATCTATGTGGAAGTGTTGATTTTCTCCTTCTACTGTGCATCATTTCTGGGACAATACCAGGAGGAAACATCATTAGCACGTTAGCATAGCCAAGGATATTTGTAGGGAAACTCGTTTTTTTATCTTAGGATATTGTTGAACATTTTTTATATTGTCTGCAAAACACGGCGAGGCAGATTCAACAATGAAAATGGGAAAAGTGCTAAACTGCTCAATTTTCAGAGCAAGTTCACTCAGTTTTTAAAACTGAGGGAATACAAGCTAATTTGAATGGGAAATAGGGAACGGTGTCCAGGTATTACATCTACACTACACCTCCCAGTTTTCCCAATACTGATAATGTGCTAACAATGCAGTATGATAATAATTATTACCTGCCAGTTCAACTAACGCCACATTTATTATTTTGTTTGTTTTTGAAATTTCAGAACTGGAAAATAGAACTGGACAAGAACTAAATGGGACAATTGATATTTTTAACAGTACAAAAATGATTGTACTTGTTACAAAAATAAAAATGAACCCAAGAAAATGTATGGGAACACACTGAAGACATTTTGAAAGGTAACCCGTCAAATTGTGAAAGAGTAGCATTTTCAATTATTCTGTAAAATTTACAACTTGTTAATGTAAGAATGTGTGTATATTATGATGGATGAAGTATCTCCCTTTATGTATAATTTGATTGATTCTTGTCCAAGTGTTTATTTATTTTTGTTTAATAACTTTAGCATATTTGGTGTGTATTCTTTATTTACAATATATAAGAAAAATATGTTGACATAAATAAATTGATTGCATTGTCAAATAAATGTTGCCCCCATCAATATATTGACATTTATTTTCTAATATATTACATCATAATTTCCAATTTATGTCAATATAGTTTTTAGGACAGAAAAGTAAAGAAAAAAAAAAGAAAGTGTAGGAATGTAGAGGCTGACACAGGATCAGAACACTGGAGGGAAAAAAGGAGAAGCCACATCCCAGAACAGAAAATCACTCATCATGAGCGCCACTAAGAACCCACAGGAAACCACCACATACATGTACATGTCATCTAATGTACATTCTCCAAGTCTCCCTGATGGTGGCTTTTTTGCATGAAGGCACTTTTAGCGAGCAAAAGGCGGTCGGTTAATAGCCTGCAATTTTTTTTAAAGCCTTTCTTCATAAAAGCGCTCAAAATGTTACAAATGGGCTGCAGATTTAACTCCTCCCATAGGATTAAATTGCGGGATTATGTGTTTCAGAGGTGATTTTCCATTGTGAGCCTGGCAGACATGTGATTTGTGTGGTTGAGGGGAAATCAGCTGGTATAGGTGGGATTTAGAGGGGGTCAATTCCAGTGGTCAGATGTGTGTGAGGATTTCTGCTTTCAGAACTGAATCCATACATCTCACTGTAAATCTGTGAGGCCCCTCTGAGATGATTAACAGTGCAAGGGCGACATGTTATGGCCGTGTCGGCGTGTGTGACGACATTCTCACGACGAGAGCTGCAGCTGTTGATTATTTTTGTAAGTGATTCATTCATTTATTTATTTGAATAGGTAAAAACAAATTGTTCAAATGTGGAAAAGACACGTCTGAAAATGACGTCATCATTATCCGATTTGTCACTTGATATAATCCAGTCGGCCTATAGACACCATCACTGGGAAGCCTGTGTGTGTGTGTGCACATCTCGTAAATGAGAAGTAGTGTATGTTATGTCAGTTCCTTTACCAACGGTTACAGCAAAACATGGATTAAAGGTGCACTGTGTAAGATTGTGGTGTTTTTATCACTTCCATCTATAGAAATAGAAAAAAAATATATAAAGCCATTTTACAAAGATATAATCAGCCCAAAGTATGACTCGTTTTTTAAATAACCCTAAAAATAGCCTTTTAATGTATATTTACACCAGGAGCGGGACCATCCTGTGGGGGCCGCCATGTTTTTACAATACCCCAGAGAGGACTGTACTAAGTGTCTTTTGAGCTTTAATACTAAGGACTACCATGGGTTCTCCTGCATTCATGAATGGGAAGGGTGAGGTGATGGACGCAATATGCAACTTAACCAGAAGGTGTCACCAAGTCCTACACACTGTACCTTTAAAATTTTGATTATTCGATTCAGGAAAGAGTCGATTCATCGTTTCAGCTCTACTCTCAGCTGCAACAACCGAGCTTATTGAGGCTCTTTCATGTCAGGTACCACTGGTGGTATCATCTCCACACCCTCACCTTCCTCTGGAATTTGGGAGGAAGCAGTTTCGACCAATGAATCACTGATAGCGTTTTCCCAGGCAGCGCCGGAACTACTTCCACTGTGCGATTTCTGCGGTAGCGGCCTGACTCATTTGTAATGGCCGCCGTGTGTGACTGAGCTCGATTAGTGGTCTGTCCGCTTTTCCAGTGCTTCTGGAGCGTGTGCGGGGAGAAGGGCACCTCTGTCGGACGGCGTAAGCTCTGGCTCCCGTTGGTCCCTCGCATGTTGACAACCTGTCACTGGTGTCCGTTAGAAGGGGCCCCGGCCCATGCCCGATCCTCCCCAGGCTCTCGCAGCCAAACCTCCCTCTCGCTCTCTCTCACACAAACACACTGTATCACACAGTCAGCCATTGTGCCAGATCTGGATCTTGTGTTGCTTGTGGTGTGTGTCTATGAAGAGGTCCTTCTCTCTGTGAGTGCTCCCGGGAGCTACAGCACATCCAGATGTTACAGCTCTTCCCATCAAACCCCCTGGAGTGAAAGGGGTGAAACTAAAGGTTATTTCGCACAAATGACTTAAGAAATACAAATGAGTCCATTACGGACATTTGTTTATCTTCCATAACCAGCGATACAAAATCCATCTGTAATTACAGGAACCTGGAAAAAGCTATGTGCTGTGTGAATTCAGCATTATTGTGTTAGCTGATCACTCCATGGAGCTAAATTCATGCTCTGAAACATAGATAAGAAAACAGATGATACTCATCCAAGATTTCAATTCAGGTTCTAAACCTTGAAACGAGACAGTCTAGTCCACATGTGCCATACCTGTGGCCCGCGGGCCGAATTTGGCCCGCAAGATCATATTATGTGGCCCGCAAGAGCAGTCCTGTTATTGTTATTGAACTCTAGTTAATTACACATGCCACTTTTTACATGTAGCAATATATTCAGAGCGTTTACATTTTTACTATGCATATACAATATTTTTGTAACTTGAGTAAATGATAAAGTAAAAAGACATTTTAAAATATGTTAAGTGGTACTTACATTTAGTCCCACAATTAAAACCGGCCCCTTGAGAGCAACCATAATGCTGATGTGGCCCGCTGATTTGACACCCCTGGTCCCTGGGTGTCAAACATGTGGCCCGTGGGCCAGAAGTGGGCCACCAGAGGGTCCAGTTACACACTGCAAGCTGTAGTCATTTCAGAAAAGTAACTGCAAGATTCTTAAGTGGAGATTGTTCATAATATTTTGTAAGAAGATTTTTTCCCCCTTAAACACGCATGTTCGTTTTTCAGACGCATGGGTGGTCATTTTTACATTTTGAGGTGAACCCCTCCCAAATTCCCTTCTCACTCATTGACATCAGCTTTAAGAGATGCCTGAAGATGACGTTTCTGTGTGATCTAGTATAAGTGTGATCTGTAAAAGTCAACAGTGACACTCAGCACACGCGCTCATGGTTCGAACTGAACAACTGTCTGTTGAGCAACAATCTTTGAACTGCAAGTTTCCTGTTAAGCTGCAGTTTTATTTCTGGTTCCCAAATACACAGAGCAATTCAATGTCCTTTGAGTTTGCCTATGATCTCCTTTTGATTTTTGTGTGTAACAACATTTTTCTTTTTTTAAGGGAAGCGCCCAGCACCTGTTTACCACAGAAGCACTGAGGAGGCAGACTTTGAAATGAAAGAGGAAAAAGGTAAGATTTTTTAAATTTTTTGGATTGATAATTGGTCCTGTAGCTGTATTTAGTTATTGAATTTAAGGAATTTTTTTTTACAATATCCAACATTTAGGGCACCTCAGAACAGAATTCTGCTTTTAAAATGAAAAAACCCATACAAAAACAAAATGAAGATTAAAACTGAACTGACTTCAAACTAAACATCGTGTTTATATATATATCAATGTAGAATAACCTGATCCTTCAAAATAAGTATGAGAACTTAAATATTATTCTTACCACCCTGGTAAAGTGAGGTTGAGATGAATAAACTTGTCATCTATTTACACAAAGTTATTAAGTTGGATATTAAGTGTGGACCCTATATATATATATATATTTAATATATAACATTTGATTTTGTGATGAGTGTCAGGACGTGACAAAGAGCCCAAGTGCAGAGGCAGAACAATGCAGCAAACAGTCTTTAATCCAGGGGTGAAGGCCGAGGCATAATCCACAGACAGGCAGGGTTCGATAACGAGAGAGACTGGGATGAGGCGAGATCGATATCAAAAGGCAAAAGAGTTCGGCAACAAGAAAGGCAAAATAACGGTGATCAAAACGGATCTCTAATACACGACACGCACTGTACAAACTGTTCGTCAAGGTGACGAGACGATAACCAGCGAGGGTTTAAACACAAGGAACAATCAAGAGGAGCGGAATCAGGAGAGGACGCGGACACGGATGAAACAGTGATGAGGGAGACGACACGAGAACGTCGCTGACACACAGAGGAACAAGGGCTACAAAATAAAACAGGAAGTGGGAACGTGGGGAACATAACAGTGTCAGGACGGAACATTACAGAGTCACCGTCACAGAAGAATCAAAATCCCACAAATGATTTGTCATGTGTTTAGAAACCTCTTGTAGTGCCAGGACAGCAGCATGCCTTCAATGTATTGATTTGTCTTGGATTCGTTGTATCTGTTAATGTTTATATCTTGCATGTTATTCTTGTTATCATTACTCGGTACGGGCTCTGTGGATGTTGTTGTTGCTCTTGCATGTTGTTGGGTCGGGCCACTCTTGACCCTGTCTAGCAGACTCATTTCTTGACAGAGGTGGATGTATTAAGACTTTTCGATTTTTCATTTTCCATTGAGAAAATGACTTTGACGTTTTAGTGACAGCCCCCTCTCCAATCACAGTCAACCTTTTCTTAAAAAAAAACAAGGTGAAATACAAATCAGAGGGAAATCATTGGTCTCTATGTGGGGCTGTGCAGTGTTTCAACAAGAACTGTGGACAGCGTTTGCAAAGCCAAAAACAAAACAAAAACACAGAAAGCCGTGTCTGACCTGCATGAGAGCTTAGAGTCTCCTGGCAATATCACAAAGCACAACACTCACTTTGGAAAATATGCCACAGTGTAATGTTCAGAACACTCACTTCATTATTAAACAATGGCATCGTTTTACAAAGTGAATCTTGGAGTATATATATTTATATCATAAAATCTATGTGTACATGTGTATTAGTATTCTGGCCGGCTGCCACGAATAAATCAATATGTGAAACACTGTTTGAAATTTCCCAGATAAGCTTGCATGCATGTAGGTTGCATAGTTTTGACACATTTGTTTTAGTGTCTGACTCCTTCATATCTGGCAGAATGAACTATACCAACAACTCGATTCATGTTTATGTCATGATCATGATTTTATACTGTATCCTGCTCTGATGATGTGCACGACAACACAGAAGGCCCCACTCCTTAGAGCTGCTGTAGGACTGCACCGTACTGTAACATAAAATCTACCATACTCTGCATCAAACGGTACTTTTGATAAGTCATTTATTTGATGTATATACACTATGGTTACAGTAATAACTCTCCCAAAATGATGTACACGCTGTGTTGTGTCTCTTGTAGATCACAAAAAGGCTTTGGCGTGGGGATAGCAAGTTCCCTAGTGTGCCCTCTAGAGGTACTTTTCGGTAATGCATGGCGATGTGTTAGCCAAGCGGGAACCTCCAGGGCTGACAAATGAGGCCAATACTGAAGTGCAACAACTTGCAGTTCGCAGAGTGGCCACTAGGGTGCTGGCTGCAAGAGCGAGTCAGTCCCCATTGACTCCCATGTTAAAATGGCACATTTTAGAGGTGAATTACACATGTTTAAAGCTTGGTACAACTGTATGTTGTTGTTTTTTTACATGCTTACCATTATTCTATCAAGGTTTGAAATTGTAACATAATTAAGGGGCGTGGCCTCTTGAATGACACCCAGGCCGACCTGGCACTTTCTGTGGATGCTGTGACAGCACCATGGGCCCACCCCACCTCTTTATGTGCTCCGCCTCTTTGCCTGCATTTGATTGAACCAGGAAGTGGGAGGAGTTAGGCATCTGCGACGAGTGAACCGCCCACATCCAGCCTCATGAGCACTCTGCAGGTGTGGGTGTCATCTATGGGTGACGCTACGCTGACACATCTGTGTACACAGTCTATGGTGTTAGCGTGTATGTGAGTAAATGCGTTGTCTAGACGATTGCGCGGTTAAAAAGCAGGTGTGTGTGCCTGGCTTTTAAAGCCTTTAGCTGGGTTAGCGATGAGATTATAGTATTTGGTTGCGCCACAGTTTGAATCTGCGAGTGGAAGACAGTGAAATTAAAGTGTTATTAAAGCGGTGTCCAGTCAACCGGATACTATTATCTGACTAGACAACAGTGGGTTGAACTCTCAACATGTTATTACTAGTCTGCAGTGCAAACCGCCAAGTGGTGACAACTCCCAGTACATGCAATCACAAGTTCACACTCCTAAAGCGTCAAGTACAATTGCCTGGAAACGGAGGACATGTGACTGCGAGGGCTGTGCGGTCCTGTTCTTGTATTGACGATTCATGTGAGGAAACACAAACACAATCTCAAGATGACATTTTAGGGTTAAAGGTGCAGTGTGTACGATTTGGTGACATCTATTGGTAAAGCTGCATGTTGTGTTTCTTTCACCTGTAAAAATATTACAAAACAATTACATACTGATATTTTCATGAATTTATAATCACCTAAAAAAAAAAAAAAAAAAAAAAAAATATATATATATACATATATATATACATATATAAAATGCAGAAAAACTTGCCAGTTGCCAAAAAAAGGACTTTTCTTCAAAATAAAATTTAAAAAAGCGCCATAATAACTTTCCATGGGAGTAGGGGAGAAACTTAAAAAGAATAACACTTCCCCTTGATTCTCTGCTCCTACCACTTTTTTAAGCAGCCAGTGAATTTCCTGGAGTGATAAGGGCTTAGCCAATGTAATCCTCCGAGGACCCTTCTCTGGCATGCCAGGAATCAAGAAACCTTTTCCTCTCGGAAAATAACACAAAAAAAAAAGAGGAAGAGGAAGAAGACACAGAGAGAGAGAGAGAGAGACAGAGAGAGAAAGGGAGGCAACAGTAGGTTTAGGGAACAAGGAGGAGGAGGAGGAGGAGGAAGAGGAAGAGGAAAGGCAGCCAGCTCTGGCATCAGCCCCTCACAGGCTGTCGAATGCAAATCGAGCGACGTGTGGAAAGAGCAGCCGGACTCGGCCTCAGCTGGAGATCAACACCGGAATATTGATATGACAATGCGTGGGGCTTCCCTGACTCAGACAGCAGGGGCCACCCAGGAGGCTCTAATTGGGGCCCGCATGGAGGGAGGGAGGAAGTGAGGTGGCGGGGCCGGGGAGGCGGGGTCACAGATTGATTCATTATCAGTTTGCCGGCTGGTAAACGTGCGCCATCTTGAACCCGGTGGCGTGTAAGTCGGTGTCGCCGCGGCGGGACGGGGCGACATCAGCTGTGACCTTTCACCTCAGATACTGAGATGAGAGCCAGGGACATGACTTACCACATGGCAGGACCACCGCCGCTGATGCTGCTCTTGGTATTTAAAGGTGCAGTGTGTAGGATTCGGTGACGCCTAGAGGTGAAGCTGCATGGTGTATCCATCACCTCACCCTCACTCTTCTGAACATGCAGGAGAACTGCATGGTCGACTTCAGTTGTCGCTAAAACTCAAAAGATGTTTACTATGTCCACTCTGGGCTACTGTAAAAACACGGTGGCCCCCCGTACACAGGACTCACTCCTCATATAAATATACATTAATGGGCTCATCTAACGGTAATGGACTTTTTTTTTTTAAGTTAACATGATTATAAATTCACGACAATGTTTGTTTGTAATTGTTTTGCAATATATGTATTATTTGTGTCAGTGACAAAAATGACAGAAATCGTACACACTCCCCCTTA
>JAFBJT010090175.1:18644-31477 GCA_016785325.1 Chascanopsetta lugubris
TGGTGATGATGGTGATGGTGATGATGGTGATGATGGTGATGATGGTGATGATGGTGATGATGGTGATGATGATGATGGTGATGATGGTGATGATGGTGATGATGGTGATGATGATGGTGGTGATGATGGTGATGATGATGATGATGATGAAGATGTGTTGTTTGCCTGCTCTGAATAATAATGTCCATGCAGGCAGTCACAGTGGTTAGCAAAGATAATGAGGATGATGATGATGAAGATGAAGATGAAGATGAGGATGAGGATGAGGATGAGGATGATGATGATGATGATGATTTGTTATTTGTCTGCTCTGAATGATTATATCCAAGCACATTAATCATGTTGTTTGGTGGCTTAAAATTAAAGGTGAAGTGTGTAAGATTTAGAATTGATATTGATTGAAATTGATTGATTGATTGCCAATTTGCTGTATACAGGACATTTCTGAGTACCACCGTTTGGACAGGTAAGTGCTGACTCATCTGTATTTCTACAACAAAGGAAACATCATTACAAGTCGAAGTTGAGAGACACGGGAGGAGGAGCCAACTTCCACTGCTGTGTTCACAAACACCAACCAAGGAATGTTGCATACTGTACCTTTAAGTGATTTGTCAAGGGAATTAATCCAAATTACATTCCTGGTCATCATCAATTGACTGAAATCTTTTTATTTAATTTTAATTTTTTTTTTTTTAGTTCCCACCATCAACCAGCAGGGGGAGTCTGCAGCTCCTCACACTGAGTCCGTGTGAGTCATGTGATGTCACTGCATTGTGTTTTACTCACTGAGGATATTGGCTGTGTTCTCAGTGGTGATCTCTATATCAGGTTCGGTGAAATACTCCGAGGCAACACATCTCCCGTTCTCAGCTCCTGGGAGGAGAAATGAAATGAAGGTTTTCAACCCAGCGACGCATCGAGAGACAAGACAACGCGCGGAGGAACGGGCGTGTGAGCCTGCGCCTCCTGCTCACAGGTAACAGTTCTGATGTGTGGCAGCTGGAGTCCGGAGGCCCTGCAGCTGCCTGCCTCTCTCACGCTGCTGCAGCTCACCTCCCTCTGTGTGATCGTCCCTGTCCTCCTGTCCTCCTGTCCTCCTGTCCTCCTGTCCTCCTGTCCTCCTGTCCTCCTGTCCTCCTGTCTTCATGAGTCCCTGTGTTCACGCACATTTACCCTGAACCTACATAATAGCCTGAACCCTATTCAGACCTACACCGAACCTACGTGTAACCTGAAGCATTATCCAGACCCACACCCAAGATTTACTTGAACCCAAACACTGAGTTAATCTTAACCGTATCCTACACCCAAATATTCAACCTAATCTGAACTTTATCTCACTCTGAACCGAAAACAAACATTTACCAAAAGGTAAAGCCGACCTTAATCTGACACTTACCTAAAGATAAACCTAAGTTGAACCGTACTGTAAGATAAACCTAAACTTAAACTAAACCAAAGCTAACGTTTACCCCGAGATAAACCCAAACTTAACCTGACTTAAACTTTGACTCCACCATTCACCTTCAGTTAAACCTTAACCGAACCAAATCCCAATCTAAATCTTATTTCAATCTCAATCTAGACCCTCAGTCAAAGTTTACATGAGGACTGTCACTTTCACTTTCACTGAACTCTCCAGTAGGAGAAGCGTGTCCCGTCAGTTAGTGCATGTGTGAACAGACTGTGCACACAGACGTGCGCATGTGAGCGTTTCCACGTCTGCGAAATCGTCAGAACTCAAACTCGTGTTCGTACCGGCCACGAAGCAAACTCTCCAGAGGCCCGAGTGCAGCGCCATCTTCACCTCCATGCTCTGGTTCTGCTGCAGGATGATCCCCTCCACCATGATCAGCCAATAGTCCGTGGACACGGCCACGCCCACCAGCAGCAGGCCGCAGGCTCCGAACACCGTGGACAGGATGGTCAACGCGCGGCTGCTGCACGAACTCATCTGCAGGACAGAGTGGGAGGAGTTAGAGGGAGCGCACACGGAGCCTGCAGGGACACATGCACACATGGACTGTTTACATGTGGGTGAATGTGGAAAAGGTTAAAGGTGTGAGGGGGGTGATCAGTGAGCAATGATGAGCGCACACACACACACACACACACACACACACACACACACACACACACACACACGTAAAACTGCCACTGGCTGTTTCCCTGTCTGGCCTTGTTATTGCTGAAGATGAGTTAATGACACATTTACCAGCAGCAACCAATGGTGTTAAAGGTCAGAGAGGAGCCAATGCAACAGATGGTGACTACCACTGTAAAGCAGGGAGGTTACAGGCAAAGACACACGCACACACACACACACACACACACACACACACACACACACACACACACACACACACACACACACACACACACACACACACACACACACACACAAGCGCGAGCGGTCAGGTCTCCGCGACTTGAGATTACAATACTCAGACATTGCCTGATTCTAACTCTGACCCTGAGTTAATCTTAATCATTAGCAAATCATAAACTAAATCTAACACGAACCTAAATTTAGACATGTTCATCTAAACCTTCACCGAACTTTAATCTCACCGTTATCGTATAAAATTTCAAAGATTATACTTTATGTTTATATTTGAAAAGCGGGTCTCGTAAATAGAACATGGAAACAGATTGAAGTCCCCACAACATGAGTAACACCCCCCATCACCACTGTCACCAAACACACACACACAGGCTAAAACACACATGCTGTAATAGTCACACAAGCACAACACACACACACACACACACACACACACACACACATCAGGAGGGGAGGGAGAGGTCGTGTATGACTCACACATGGTCTTTCGAGCGACTTTGCTGCAGATCCTCTGAGCGTGCTGTCTGTATGAATTTGTGACTTCATTCGCACATGTTTTTGTGTGTGTGTGTGTGTGTGTGTGTGTGTGTGTGTGTGTGTGTGTGTGTGTGTGTGTGTGTGTGTGCGTATGTGTGTGTGCCACTGTTCTACCACTAGACTTGACAAGTTGGGGAGAGTAAATGCACATGGGAACCACAGAGAGAGCTGGTATTTTACTTTAATCGCAGTCATTTTACATCATCTGATATGACGGTAAAATGGGAGGATCAATAGTGTAAAACAAATATGTATATACACATATGTGCGTATATACATACTGTATATACATATATGTGTGTGTGTATATATATATATGTATATATATATATATATATATATATGCTGCAACATGCAATATTAGCACAAAATGTCAGTGCATCCTCACACTGTACATTTATCTGTGACAGAATGAAAAGTGGCAGGAGGAGCCCAGGGACTGCAGTGAAGAAAGATGATGAATGCGTCCGCTCAGTGATAAAGACCACAACACACAACTGCAACACAACAAAGGAACCAGCATCAATCACACTCTCACTCACACACACACACACACACACACGCGCACACACACGCGCACGGACTGTACCGGCCACGGCCTGAGGCAACAGAGTCTGATCCTCATGAAATCGCAGAGATTTGAAGAGTGTTTCAGGACAAAGTCTCCCTGGTTACGGGAGAGAACGTACAGATGTGTCTGAGGAGGTTCCTGGTGTTACCAGGTTTCCCCTCTGCGCTTCACTGTGATGCTGAGCTTTTACTTTTATACCTGTGACCTGAACCTTTATCATGATGCTGCTGAGCATGTGCTTTTTTTCTCTTTTACATATTCTGCCGTGTGATCTTGACGTCTTGACGATCTTGAGTTGTTTACAACTGTTCCTTTAAATTGCTGTGTACTTTAAAAGTAAATGATCATGCTACTAAAACACATTCTTTAAACGGGCTTCTCTGTATGTAGAGTGTGTATAATTCGGTGCCATCTAGTGGTGGAGTTGGTATAAAAAGATTTTAGATAGTGATAATCAACCAAAACCAATAGGTTGTACGTGTGCGTCAGACTGAAAGTATATGACTGGGTCTATTTGTGTGTAAAGGTACCATTTGTTGGATTCAGTGACATCTGGAGGTTAAGTTTCATATTGCAACGGAAAACCCCTCCCCTCACCTCTCCCTTCAAAACATGTGGGAGGTTGCAGAGTAGCCTTGTAGTAGTTGTTTAGCTTGATCACTCTGGACGACTGTAAAAACATGGTGGTGCAAGATGGCCGCCTCTGCAGAGAGGAGCCACCACCGTTGTAAATAGAGAGGGTTCATTCTAGGGTGATGAAAACAGCAATCCATGCATTCATACACTGACGATCCACCCGTGAAACAAACAACAACGCAACTATTTTCTATTCAATTTTTGTCAATAAGAAATATATAATTCCACCAAAATCTTAAACACTGGACCTTGAAGAAGATAAATAAATAAATAAATAAGTAATGAAAGAAAAGCCATTTCCTTCTTCTTCTTCGCTTTGTGTGAAAACCCTCTCAGACCGTCAGGAGCTGAGTTAATTGTCGGAGGTAATGAACTCTCACAGATTAAACTCGCTCGGATCTTATCTGGACCATGGCTGCAGAAGAAGTGAGAGGTTTATGGAAACAGTGTGTGTGTGTGTGTGCACCTGCAGGAACATGAGGAGAGCGCGCTGTTTTCAGAGCAAAGGTTAAGACACGTCCTCAGAGAGGAGGCGGGTTCGCGCCGGTAAACACAGATGTTGTGGAGTGAGACTCTGTCATGTGACACGTGAAGGCGAGGGGAGACGTTGGAGCGAGCACAGAAAAGTCCAGTTAGAGCAGGTGACAGATACACGAACTAAAATCGTGTGATATGAAAATGTTCACTGGCCACTATATTAGGTACACCCACTCATCGGCTTGTCAACGCAAATATCCTATCAGCCAATCCCGTCGCAGGATTTAGACATTTCAAACTGTCATCACGATCTACTGATGTTCCAAGTGAGCATCCGATTGTCGGGGAAACTGACTGAATGACTTTCATTTCATTCCACTTGCTTTTTCATATTCTAATGAGGTGTGATCGTTTGCACATTTGAGGGCGTGGCCTCCGGAGTGACACCTGGGCCGACCTGGCAGGTTCTGTGGATGCTGCAACAGCATCGTGGGCCCACCCCTGCGCTACCGGAGCTCCGTCTCTTTGCCCCATTTTGGAATGAAAAACCAGGAAGTGGGAGGAGTTAGGCATCAGCAAGATGGCGACGAGTAAACCGCCCACAACGAGCCTCGTGAGAACTCTGCAGAAACCTGTGGGTGATGTTCACCGGACTCAAATGGCCTTTCAGGCCGTTCTAAAGAAAGGTGTTCCTAATAAAGTGGCCAGTGCTCGTCTTGAAAGGGAAACGGGCAATTCCAGTTCCCAAAGAGGGAATGCACATGCTATATGACATTTGATTCCCAGAAGTGAGTCAGTAATCCTGCAAAGGTCACACTCACTGCATGTGGCACATGTAAGCTGCTGTTCATGCTTCTATTAATGGAAGCTCATTTGAATGTCAACGCATAGATCTAGTTTCATTCTTTTATCTTTTTTATTTATTTATTTATTTATTTATTTTGCTTTCTAGAATCAGAGGTTTTGCAGCAGCATGGCCTGACGGAGGCCGTCACCGCTGCCTCCACCTGGGTCCAGGTGGAGGAGAAGACGTGAGGCCAGCGAGAGTTTGAGGAAGTGTGTAGTTGGAAGTGAAGCCACGAGGATGAAGGGAGGAGATGGAGATGGAGATGGAGATGGAGATGGAGATGGAGATGGAGAGATGATGGGGGCACACGGGGGATGAACAGTCACACCTGCCAGCAGTGAAGACGAATGTGCCAAAGAGGTCAGGAACCGAGTGAAATTAATTTCAGCTGCAAAATAAAGCCGAGCGTCTCCTCTGAGTTCAGCACCGCGGACAGCTCCCTCCCCTCAAACACGAAGACAAGAAGAAGAAGAAGAAGAAGAAGGAGAAGAAGAAGGGGGAGGAGGGAGGAACAACTTCTCCTCCTCTCTGGCCTTGTTTTGTCCCGGTGTCAGTGGAGCGGCGGCCATTGTCGACTTGACATTGAGTTCTTTTTCTTTTTTTTCCTTAAAGGGAGAAAAGTCCGTTTCCCCTGTTAGATGTGTGATAAAGATCCTATTTTAGTGGCGCAGAGACAGGCCCCTCAGCTCCCTCACCCAGAAAGTAATGAGCCCAATTGAATTGGTTTAGATAGGAGCCACGAGGGGGACAAAGGGTTCGAGCTGTCAGGCACAGACTGACAGAGGAAAGACAATTAAAGGTGCAGTGTGTAAAAGATGTTGGAGTTTGAAATCACCTGAATGTATGAATTTTAATCACTCTGGTACAGGTCTTTTTTATGAGTCCTCTCTGTGTTCTCTATTCAAATTGCACCACCGTGTTTTACAGTGGCCCATAAGGGACAAAGTCCCCCCCCTCATGATAACTGAAGGTAAACAGATGGGTTTTTAACCGTGACATGCACACTCTGCGCACAGCACCTTTAAATGTAAAGACCATTCATTCTGACCTAAGTTGTTATTCATGAGTCTTATCTGCAGTTAAAAAGAACATACTGAATTTGATTCATCATTTCACATCAGAACATCCCATAAGTTTTCAACTATGACAAACACCTCAATGTATTTTTTCAAAAATGTGTGACAGTAAAAAAATGATGTTTCATATCAGTGCTGTTGTTATTATATGACGTCATCCCCAGGTCTTTCAGTGAAAAGAGAACAGGAGGAGAAGACGTGTGAGATATCCAGGCAGGAGGAGACGCAGCAGGAGAGTGTGTGTGTGTGTGTGTGTGTGTGTGTGTGTGTGTGTGTGTGTGTGTGTGTGTGTGTGTGTGTGTGTGTGTGTGTGTGTGTGTGTGTGTGTGCGTGTGTGTGTTTGTGTGTTTGTTTGTGTGTTTGTGTGTGCGTGTGTGTGTGTGTGTGTGTGTGAGTGAGTGTGTGGAGCAGATACAGTTTAACACAGAGAAAAGACCTTGGCCCAAAAAATGAAAGGAGGACCCATGAGCAGCGTGCACGAGCAGTCACGGGGACGCGCCCACACTCGCGCTAAACTAACCAACCTTGACTATGCAGCGTCTGAAGCAGCGAGGGGGGATTCACTCATCAGAGGAAAGAAACTGAAAAATATCATGACTCAGTGCGTGTCACTCCCACGTGCACGCGCGCACACACATCAAAAAAAGTCTGCACCATTTCCCCCCATGCAGTGCGCGCGCACGATCCTCCATGCGCTGCTTTAACTTCATGTATGTGGCACACGCGGTGTGAATGGAGCAGGGGTGTGCGCAGGGGTGCGGGGGCCGGGGGGGGGGGGGGGGCCCCCCCCCCGGGGGGGGGGGGGGGGGGGGGGGGGGGGGGGTCCCCCATCCCCTTCCCCCTCCTCCTTCAACCCCCACACCCACTCGCACACGCGGAGTTTGGGGATGATAAACAGAGGCAAGGGAACATGTGAGCCACGCGCGCACACGCGTACACACATGTTGGCACGGAATCGAACACGCACACGCACGCACGGAAATAAGAGGTGGTTCCCCCCGTCCACTGTGCGCCCCGTGCACGGTTCGTATGGAGATGATGCGCGTCTGCGTGTGTTTTTCCCCCCCACGCCAGCACGACACGCACACATCTGTCACCACACACACACACACACACACGGACATTTGAAATGACTAAGTCAGGCTGCAAAGGCGTCGTCATCACATTCAGTGCCAATAACACGCGCGCACACGCACGCGCGCACACGCATAGTGTTATTCAAAAAAGGAAATAAAAAATAAAACACTCACCCTGCCACGCGAGTCGTGCGCACACGTCAGGAGCCAAGAAACCTCACACCAGGGGGAGGCTTGGTGGATTTTTGGTCCCTCTCTCTCTCTCTCTCTCTCTCTCTCTCTCTCTCTCTCTCCCCCCCCCTTCCCCCCCCCCCCCCCCCCCCCCGAGGTCACACTGCTGCATCTCCTCCTATCACATCCTCCAATATGTCTCTGATTCTTTATCTTTACTCTTATAAAACTCTTTGCAGCCTTACAGGAGAAGCATATCTCTTAAAACACAGTAAAGTGGCCACTTTAATAGGGACACCCTGACAGACCCATACAATGGAATGCTGGGTTTCATAAAGTGGGAGTTGTACTGTAAATAAAGATATTTGTGTTCTTTATATCCATAAAACATAAGTGATGGTGTCCATCAACCTAAACCAGTTGTATCTAGATTGATTTGTACAGGTGTGCCTAATAAAGTGGACTACAAGTCTTACGTCTGTTACAGTGATGGACAAAGTGTGGACACAGACAATGTTTCTATTGTTTGTCAGTCAGGATTTTATTTTGTTGATTCTTTTTCATTTTTTATTGTGAAAGAGACAAATGAACCATATCTGTCATATAAATACAAACAGCACATTCCATCACCAGTCCTCTTTGCTCCATGATGCGTCATCATAAGAATAATAATATCAAACCCTTTTATTTTTACATTTGTTACATTATGATGACGTGAAATCATCAAAATAACTTGAATTCCTGCAGTAGCATTAAAATTGCAAATGGCCACCTTGTACATCTGACATGTCTTTCAGGACAAAAGACGAAAGTAATGCTCATCTTTGTCTCTTTATGTAATTGAATATATTTATATATATGGTATTTTGTATGTTTCATTTATTGTTCAATACATGATGTACAGATTCATCTCGTTGTATGTTGTAAAAGTATTTCTCGATACACTAATCTATGGTAAAGTTGCTGAGACAGCACTGTGCTTTATTGTGATTCTGTCCATTGAAGTGACATTCAGCCCAGAACAGTGAAGATAAGCAGGTTTAACGAGGCCGGGTTTAAAGTGGAGGAATAAAGGAGGTAGTAAACCCATTAGATCCACTGTACTTAGTCAATCCCACACAGATCATGTAGTTCCATGGATCTCTGCAATGAATACAAGTGCATAGCTGTTGAATAATAACACTGTCCCTCCTCCTCCTCCTCCTCCTCCTCCTCCCCTGTCTCCTGTGGTCCACGTCCCTCGCTCTATTTTTAGCCGGCTGGTGGAGGAATCCTATATTTTTAGTAAGGATATCAATAGTCCAGAGCACACTCTGACCTCAGGGCATGAGAACAAAGGGGGGAGGGGGGGGGCGAGAGAGCGAGAGTGAGAGAGTGAGACAGAAACGGAGGAAGAGGAGACAGCTGTGATGAAGAAGGATGATGAAATGTCGCGGTGACAGTGAGTGATGGTTCACACACACACACACACACACACACACAGGCAGATTGTGTGTCAAGGTTGGAGGGAAGGTTAGCGATATGAGACGTCAGCATCAGGTTTATGTCATGTGACCAAGAAGACAACAAGTTTATTTCTTTACATAAAATCTCCTAGATTTTCTTTTAAAGGTCTAGTGTGAAATTACTTACAGAAATTAAACAAAAAAATAATAATATTGGTTGTTTTACGAGTGTAAACAATCACCTGAAATATGAGCTAAAGTGAGCTCTGTGTTGCATCACCAGGTTTTACACTGATAACTAATGTTCAGCTTCAACTGTAATACCCAACTTCACCACTAGAGATCACTACTTGCTACATATTTTACCTCAAAGTACGATAGTGCTGTGTTGCGCGACGTTTCTATCCAAAGCCACATATATCGGGGGGGGCGGGGGGGAATTGCACCCGCAACCTCATGCATTCAAGGTGCATGAACAATAATGAATCCATTCCCACATCATTAAAATTGCATCTTAATTATGAAATATTATCAATGAAACTCATGTGCTTTTTTAAACGATATCTTGAGTTAATATCATCACCACAGGCTTTATAATAAACATTTGGACTTTAATGAATGAGAACATGTGTGTTTTTATTTATGTGAGTATATTATTATGATTAGGATTATTATGATTATTTTGATTTTGATTATGATTATGATTATGATTATGATTATGATTATCATTATCATTATCATTATTATTATTACCATTATTATTATGATTATTATTATACCGTGCTTTGTTGTTGCTTTAGTTTAATTTCATCAAATTACATCATCCCACAATGGGATTGGGTTTGTATGTGTGCTCCTCCTCCTCAGCCTCCGGCGCTGTCACCGTGTTGTTCCCCATCATCGGGAATAGGAAGCATAAGTGTGAAGCAGATCATAACATTGATGGGATGTGACCCAACGACACGCTGGTATCACCGGACGCCAGCCGGGGCACTTCAGAGGGAGGACGGGCTCCATGGTAAAATTCTACAGGAGGGGGAACAACACAGTAAAGCATTTACAGTGCAGCACTGACACAGAAGACAAACACAGTGGAGGGAGGGAGGGAGGGGGAGGGAGGGGGGAGAGATGAAGGGCAGATAAAGAGGAGGGGAGGGAGGTATAGAGAGAGAGAGAGAGAGAGAGAGAGAGAGGGAGATTGTAAGTTGATGAGATTTTAAAGTGAAGGTCAACTTGTTATAACTCAGATCTCTACGGGGATATTAGTCCCATCATGGAGCTGGAGGGAGGGTGGGAGGGTGAGAGGGGAGGGCGGGTGAGAGGGAGGGTGAGAGGGGGAGGGCGGGTGAGAGGGGGAGGGCGGGAGGACGAAAGAGAGACAGAGAGCAGGGGGGGGGAGGGTGGTTGGGATGAGAATGTGATGCCTGAGAGGTAGTTTTGCTGCTTCGACAACTACAGCAACCCAGTAAATAGAGGGGTCAGCATCTTCTGAGTGTGTGTGTGTGTGTGTGTGTGTGTGTGTGTGTGTGTGTGTGTGTGTGTGTGTGTGAATGTGTGATTGCACTTGTGAGTGTGGGCATGTGTGAGAAGTGAGGGGAGAGGGAGCGAGCGTGACACATGAGGCGTGTGGGGAGGACAAAGCTGATGTTTGTTTCTCTCCCTCTCACTCACACTCACACACACACACACACACACACACACACACACACACACACACACACACACACACACACACACACACACACTCTGTCACAGAATCAACTTCACTATCCGACCTTTCATGACTTCTCACTTTATCAGTCACTTTATTTCAGTGTTTGTTTTCCAGCACATAAAAACAGAAATAACCAACTAACTAACAAATATATAAATGATTTATTCTATTGCTTATATCTATCAATGACTTTATCTCCTATTGTGTTTTGCAGGTTTATAAGGGGGAGGGGCTTAAGGTTGGGGGGGGGGAAGAAATGATCATATTTGCGCAGAAAATTGTAAAAAATACCGTGAAGATGCGTGGAGGAGAGTGAGGCAGATTAGTGTGTGTAATGAGCGGCTGCTTTGTGAGATAAGAGCTCTGAAATGGGATTATTATTATTAATCTGAGCATTTGCAGCCACCTGCCCCGCTCAGATAGCGTTTAATGACAACGCCGCCATTCTTTTTCCATGTATTGAACACTTCCCCGGCCAGCCCCACTTTTAATTACTCCCTAATCAATGCTGTGATTACGTCATGACACAGCCCAGAGACTAGAAAGGATCTGTACCTGCATATCAGTGCAATTGTTTGCGTCACATTTCAAGTCCTAATCCCACTTTTTGCACAGGAAGTTAGAGTTTAATGCAGCCACGTGAGGACTTCCTCCCGGCACTGTGTGTGCCGGAGCTGCAGGGCGGCGCTGTTTCCTGCATTATGCGTCACTTGGCGCCCGCTGAGCTGTTTGACCGTCTCTCTCTGGGTCACGTGAGGTCGGCGACGGGAACTCGAGCATTTCCTGTCTGGATGTCGGTCTAACAATAATATTGTAAGTTGGAAATATCGGCCGCCTGCCCGGCTCGTTTCATCGTCAGAGCGTCGGAGGAAAAGAAGGAGATTTAGACGTGCGGAGCCTCTGACGCTGAATTTAAAGTTTAAAGGTGAGACTGCAAAATCTAAATGGATAGATTTTTTGGGGCGGATCTGACTGAAGGAATGCTCTTTTGGTTTCTCCCACATGAGATGAACAGAAAATGTTTTAAAGGCGCATCAGGCAAGTTTTTATCTTCTATATCACCTGGAAGAACTTGCAGTTCACAGGGCGGCCACTTGAGGCTCGCTCAAAAGTGAGTCGATCCCCATCGACGTCTAAAGGTCGACTTTAGAGGTGAATTAAAGGTTTGGGTCTCAGTCGGTCACGTTTTCCTGTGACAATTCAAATTCTGACTCGCTTATTTTTATTCTATCAAAGTTCGAATTTGTGTAGAATTAAGGGGCGTGGCCTCTTGAGTGACACCTGAGCCGACCTGCCACGTTCTGTGCATGCTGCCACAGCCCCATGGGCCCAGCCCTGCTCCACCTGCGCTCCGCCTCTCATTTTTGGATGAACCCAGAAGTGGGAGGAGTTAGGCATCGGCAAGAGGGCGACGAGTGAACCGCCGCCCACTTCCAGCCTCGAACCAATGGGTGATGTCCCAACTGCCTATAGCCTTTACCGAGGTCGCTGCCTTCGCTACAGCGGCCCGGGCCGGCAGAACGCGAGGTCGAGTGGCAGGTCACTCCACCGCCACAGGTGTCGCCATAAACAACCACTGCCTCAGCGCGCCTCGACATGAACTGCTCATCCATCATTCTGGGATGTTCTACTCCTCGTAACTCATCCTATAAACTCTGCGTGCACACAGGTGAAGTATGTCGTCGCGCTACAGTCACACGACAGTCGTCTTATATCGAGTTCACCCACGTCTCACAAAAAGACCTAAAATGGGCGTCTAGAATATCTGCATTACTCAGCATATTCTACATGGTACAAAGGTGTCTCGGCATCCTCATGTAAACTTGGGGGGAGTCAGATGTTGACCGATATAAAACTTCTATCATCAGGGGTCTACATTTATGGCGGTGGGGGTGGGGGTGGGGGTGGGGGGGGGGGGGGGGGGGGGGGGGGGGGG
>JAFBJT010090175.1:40695-53309 GCA_016785325.1 Chascanopsetta lugubris
CTAATCACTGAGGATGAAAACATGACACCTGGGATCTGATCTTCAACCAGGGGTGTCAAACCCGTTTTAGTTCAGGTCCACTTATGACCCAGTTTGATCGCAAGTGGGCAGGGTCATAGCATAATAACCTAGAAACGACAACACCAAATGTTAGTCCTCCTAAAGGTTTGTGCAAAAAAAGGTACATTCGGAACATTTTGCTTCGTCATCTCGTGGACTGGATTGAACCCTCTTGTGGGCCGAACGTTTGACACCCCTGCCCTAACCCATCTGACCATACCCAGATGTTCCCTGCACTGTTGTATCTCACCCCAGAACCTGTATATCATAACGTTTTTTCACTTTTAAAAGCCGTGGTAGTGGTGGTGGGAGGAGTCAACAGAGTGAACGAGTCTCCTCCCGGTTTGTCAGATCCTATCTGGGAGGAAATGGAGCGAGTGTGAAGCAACGGAGACGGAATGAATGAAACCACACGTCATTTCAGCAGGTGATGGATCAACTCCCCCCGCTTCTCTGACTGCGACTGATTGGAGGCTGGAAAACGCTGAGTCAGCACATCTTTGTATAGAGCCGCACCATCTCAGCTTACTGAAAGATAGAAGCGAGTGAAACTGTTTTCATCTGGATTTTTTTTTATACTGATCCGTTTCAGGTTCTAATGAGATTCGATCCAAAATGGCTCCATCTCCGTCATCCGTTTCAGAAAAATGTCGGAGCTTCATCCATCATCACCTCCTGGACTCCATGAATTATCACACACTGTTTACCTCACTGTTGTCGTACACCTGATCGATATTCTCAGTAATCAAAGAGGATGATCTATATACAGCGGGCGGGCGGAGACTCTATAACCCACGCAGCTTTCAAACTGATTCCTCCCACCGCTCCATCAGCGGCCGAATACTTTACGAATGGGCGGAGGCAGGACCACAGATGGTAAAACCTCATGTGGACCGTATTGATTTATAGATTCAAGGCCAAACGGAGCAGGACAGATGTGTCAGAGGCCGAAAACAGAAAGAGGGCGTGGCTTAGTGGAGATCGTACCTGTATCAAGAGGTAAATTCAAACCGAGCTTTCGACCTCGTGGGCTGACGTACGAGTCCGTGAGAGAAGTGGAAGAACGTACAGTTCAAAGGGTGGCCACTGGAGAGAGTCAATCCCCGTGGACTCCAATATTAGACTGGTCAACTTAAGAGGTGAATGAAAAATGTTTAAGTCACGTGACAATTTTTCTAACTTGCATATTTTATTCTATTGAGGTTGTTATTGAGGAAATTGTGGCGGCGCAATCAAATCAAAACAAGTACAAACAATTGAATAATTTTTTTTTGTATTTTTAATTGTACCATTCAGTTTTATTATGACAATGCACACTCGTTAAGCAAAAAGCCTTGGCATCCTGCAAAACCAGCGATGTCACTGCATCGACCAGTCACCTCACGGTATTATTGCAAAGGGTCACGTTCAATTCAAACTCAACAAAACAAACTTAAAGACATAAAAATAAAATTTGTGATTACATACAATATGGGACATTCCATCTTTGTATTGTGAGGGGGAGGGGTTACATTTCCATATGCAAACACACACCATTAAAATAAAAGACTTGAAATATGTGACCCATGACAAAGTCAACAAAAACAAACAAATAAAAAAAAATGTGAAGATAACTGAATCATAATTGCTAGATCTAAGATTTTACAAGACTAATCATTATTCGTGTTTTTTATTTAAATCATCCAAACGGTTTGAGGCGGTATCAAAAAACTTTGTAGAAAATTAAAACAATTTTAATTAGAAGGAGAGTTACGGTTCTGTCTGTCTTTCTGTCTTTGACCTCTGAAATGTGTCAAAAACCCATCTCCATGGCACCGAATGATTCTGACTTATTACGTTAAAAAAAATAAAAAAAATAACCAAAATAAAGTATCAGGCTATTTCTCTCAAAGAATTCAGGTCATATCAGGTGAGATGCATGAACGTATCCTGCATCTAACTACAATTTAAAATCTTTAGTTAACATGAAAATATTGATTTTGTTGTTTATCACCCGTTATGAGATTAGATTTGAACATGTAATCGTTGGCATATTGAGAGAAACAGGAGTAAAAAAAAAAGTACCCGTAGGTAACTTTAGTGAGGCTTTCTTCTCGCTCTCTTCCACCACCCGACAAAATAAAAGCACAATCCTCCAGATATACAGTGAATTTAAAAATAAATGATAAAACAAACAAATTATTCTTCTTCTCTAAATTGGTTTTAGGCTAGCTTGTTATTCTCATCATTACTAAAAATCGTGAATAAGGATAGAAACTAGACAACTAGTGTTAAAAGGCAAAACGTACTGAAACACTCATTCACACGTGCCAACACTTGCTGCAGCCTCCTGGAGCGGGGCCAGAAATTCTCGTGGTCTCCAGAGAATCTCAGAAAGTGGTCTGAGGTCAGCCCACCAGGTCCTTGTCTTGATTAAACGCAGGACAACAGAGTTGTTAGGCCGATGATCCAGTCCCCGGAAAAAAAGATGGAGGATGAAAAAATAAAATTCCAAAATAAAAGCCTGAATCCAAATTTTTTTTTAAAAGAAGAAGAAATGCTGCTGGGAAGGAGCTCATGTCTCCCGACTGTCACTTCTGACCAACTGGTTGACCCGAGAGCCAGAGCTGACGAGAACTTGTTGTCTTAGGCCACTGTACTTGCTGCACTTGCACTGGAACAGTCGTCGCTCGCAGCTGTTTCAACCCATTACCCTCAGAGTTAAGCCCCTCCCACTCCCACTTCATCACATCCCCCTCCCAAACCAAACCCCCTTGTAGCTGTTTTGTACTTTAGCACCTGTTGTCATCTCTCTCCCTGTAAAATGTCCGGACAGACACCAGAATGGAAACAGTTCCTCGGGCATCCTTTCCCTCCGCCCTCTCGAGGGGAGGGGTCAGCCGGTCTTAGGGCGGGACATAAGGGGGCGGCGATCTGTAGGGGGTCATGTTCTTGGGACGGGAGCCTTTGCCCTCCATGGGAGTGGTGAAGGGAGGCGGAGGCTGGTAGGGGGGAGCGTTAGGGTCCTCGTCTCGCAGAGCCGTGTACTCCCCCAGCAGTTCCTGGTTGAGGGGCGTGGTCTCTGGTGTGGCCATGTTGGGGTACTCAGGTGGTGGGAGCGGGGGCTTCTCCTCCTGCAGGATCAGGGGCATGCTGGAGGAGGGAGGTGGTTTGGAGTCGTCCAACTCATCTGCGAAGATGATGGGCACGCCCTTCTTGATGAAGGTGGCCTGGTCCTCGATGGTCAACTTGCCCTTTCGCTTCTTCCTGTAGCAGATCATCGCAATGATCCCGGCGATGAGCAGGATCGCTGCCACCACCACAGCAGGAATGACCGTGTGGAGATAGACATCGTCCGTGCTCTGGCGGCCGGTTCCCATCGCCGGAGTGACAGGTGTGGAGTCCGGTAGGTCGATCTCTCCCGGTGGGATAAAGGAGTACTTCTTGCAGCTGCCTCTTCCCGTGATCTTCACGTCCAAGGGTCTGAACTCAGGCTCCAGAGCGTATTTAAATGTCTCAGAGGGTCGTCCATCGCTGTTGGCGAGTGACCTACTCATGACCTGGAGCTGCTCCTTCGGACACGGGTGCTGCGGGAGGCTGGTGTTGGTCCACTCCACCACGATGGAGCCTTTGGTGATGTTCCGTAGACTGACTGTGCTGCTGTTACGATCCCCAAGGGCGTACGCCAGCTTCTTGACCAGCTGGATCTTCTTGTGGACGTTGTGCGTAACTGAACGGGGTTCTCCATCCAGTCGCACCGTGAAGACCACCGGGGTCTTGTCGTTGAGGGGCCAGCGAGAAACGCGAACCTCAAAGGCATCAATAGCGTTCAGGCCTCCTTTGTCGGTGGCGTAGATGTAGTACTCGTGTTTGCCTACGTGTTGGACGTCGGGGAGCCCGTACAGGAGCTGACTGGTGGTGTTGAACTGGATCCAGGAGCCTTCACCCACCGCTTCATTATGGTTCTGCCTCAAAGTGAGACGCAGCTTCTCGGTGGTGCCATCCTCCGTGTCAAAGAACGTATCCACTGGAATCTTCACCTCAAAGTAGGTGCCAACCAAGGCATTGACCTGGTCCAGGGCATTATGCAGACTGGGCTTCTTGTTGGAAGGATCTGGGATGACAGCCGGTAGTGGGGTGGTGCGTGCCACTGGTTTCGCCGTTGAAGTCTTCGTGTCCCTGGGCCCTGGTGTGGACTTTGGCCTCTTAGGCTTCTTAGTGGGTCTTCTGGTGGGCGAGGCCGCTGTAGCTGTGGCTTCCACGTAAGTGGGCCGTGTCATGGTTGGCTGGATGGGGATGGTGCTGGTGGTCTCCATCACCCTTGTTGGTTGAGGAGGTCCCAGCGTGGGCGTGTGGGCGATGGGGTCTCGGACTCTGATGGTGGGTTTACCCGGCAGGGGAACTGGTCCTCGTACAGGAGGGGCAGAACTTTCTGTTGGTGCCGCGATGGAGGGGGAGGAGAGGGTGGGGATGATCCTCACTGGAGGCTCCACCACGGTGGTCGGGGGCAGGACCACCAAGATGGGGGTGGGGGTGCTGCCCAGCTGGCGTCTCACTCTCTTTGGGACATGGGGCTTCTTGTTGGCAATGTGCCACCCTACCACTGGGTAGCCCAGCTTGGCCGACATGGTGCCTTCCTTCGCTGGACCCTGGACGCTGTTGATGTTTGGAACCGTGCTCTGGTCCAATGAGCAGCCAAGTTTCCATGACAAGAGAGCGCCGTTCTCCACCACCTGGAGACACAGACATCACAAGTTGAGTTAACTGTTCAACAGAAGAACTAGAACACCATGTGTTTTGGTCCATTCCCTCACCTTCTTGGCGTTGCCTGGCCCTGCCATGAACGCCGACATGTCAAACAGCCTGTTGTTGACCACAGGGAGGATCTTCATGAGCTGGAGCTCCACCCTCGAGAAGCTCCTCATGTCCTCCAGCAGCTCCACCCTCCGCTCCGAGCTCATTTTGGTCAAGTCAGCGTCCAGGATCACCGTCAACAGCGTCACCGGCTCCTCGGGGCCGCACATGAGCGGCTGTACCATGTCCTCAGCCGTGGCCTGGTTGGTCAGCTGGGCCGAGTCAACATCCACGTGGTCCTCGGGATGGACCTCGATGGAGAACACCTCTGAGGAGGAGGACTTGGTGTGGTTGGAGATGGACACGGAGATGTAATGGACGCCTTTGTCCTCGTCCAGGGGGAGACCCTGCAGGATCCGGCTGCTGGCATTCCAGTGCAGCCAGGAAGGAAGAAAGTCCTTCCCCATCTCAGTGATCTGAGGAAGACAGAGGACATTTTTTTATGTGTGTTTTTCAAACTTTGTTTATTGAATTTTCACAATAAATACAAGATGGGTAACTTGTGTGTCGACATTATAAAATATATAAATGCCACGATATGTATTGGTGTGTATATATATATATATATATAAAATCGGCAACATAAAGTATAGAGAACAAAGCAAAAGTGTTATCCTTCAATTGGCGACAAGTGAAATACTGTAGTACAACAGAATTAAGAAAGAAAAACAAGCAAAAAAGCAAAACAAACAAAAGCAAAACAAACAAAAAAACAGTCAGTGAAAAATTACGTAGAGTATCAGTCTGTATCACCACATTAGAGTGTAAAAAGAAACAAATAAGGAAAGAAAGAGAGAGAGTATAGAGAAAGAAAGTTTCAGCCTGTATTTGAAGGAAAGTTAATGGTTTGGATATATTGAAAGACAATATACAATTAGTGACAGTCTAATTTGTCGTAATTTAAGGAAACGTAACCAGTGAGTGTGAGAAGGGGATGATGGAGATTTCAAGTGAATAACTATGAGTCGTCAGGCCAGGAGAGTCATAAAAGCTTCGGACGTTTGTTGAAGGCAAAACAAAAAAGGGTTTCTGACCGTTTTGCCGCTTTAGTCCTTTTTTTTAAAAATTGATTTCAACATTTCAGTTTAAATGGCAGTTTCTGTAGTTTGCATTTGTTGTGTTTCACCTCATTTTACTGATTTGTTCTTCATTTTGTTTTATGATAAATCAACCAAAGACACACTTTCCACTTCACATTTTATTCCTTTTATATTCTGACAGGAGCAGTTTCTACAAACAACAAAACGAACACAGATAACGACACACTCTGAATTCAAACCTGCCTACAATTAAAATAGCTCAGCCAATTATGCGGCAGCAGACGTTCCCACGGCGTGAGGCTGATGGGGAGAAATGGACCATGTGGGAGTGACAATGTCTCTGCACGCATAAATATATATAAATATATAAAAAATAGAAATATGAAAAATATAAAAACAAGAACAAATGCAACCAGCGCTCCCTGGCCCAACAAGTTAATTTCTGCGGTTAAATCCTGATAAATTATGAAGAGGCAGTTTCTCCCCAGACACATCATTAATGGTCTAACCAGTGCCGGGGCACGGGTACGGGCACGCACACGCACACACGCACGCACACACACACACACACACACACATCTCATGTGTGTGTGTAAGGCCTGTGTGTGTATAAGGCGTGGCTACAAGAGGAGGAGGCCACACCTCTATGAAGATGTCACAGTTTGCATGACTGGCCTTCAACTCGTAAATTATGTCAAAAGTCAAAGTATAAAAAAACCCTCATCTCTCAGATGTTGATGTAAGAATTTCTTCTTTTTCCCTCTCTTCTAAAAATCAGATTCCGTTTGATCGGGCCTGTTACCCCCCCATATCCATCGCTGTCAAGTTTTCAATTAGCATTCGCTCCCGCAAGCAGGTTCCACCAACGGGCTGACGGTGAATCTGCTTTTAAAGAAAAGTAAATGGATTCAGACGCGGGGGCTCAAACATGTGATTGAATTAGTTGCAGAGTTCCACAGACGCACACTCCACACTCTGATGCCATGGCAACACAAATTAAATCATACACACACAACAAAGGACAAGTGAGTTTCTAGGCGGTAACTGTCATAATAACTAGTTTCCAGTGTGGGATGCATTCCATTATAATATTTGCGGGCCAATAAAAAAATGGGCCACGGGTACCATTTGAGTTACCCAATCTCAGGTAACAGATTGGACACCCCTGTCTTGAATAAACAAAGCTGGGTCTCACTTCCTGTGATGTTACTTCTTGTATACTTTTCGACTAAATCAGAATATTCTATAGATTCTCAAGTGGACTCTCTTCAATGAAAGCGGAAGCTCCACCTAGTATTAGAACCAAGAGGTCCAATATAGTCGCGCGGTGGTTTTATGTGTGGGCCACATTCCATTACATGTTAAAAATTTGCAGCCAGCCAATGAAAAAATGGACCACAGTTGGCCCATGGTTCCCAGTTTGGACATCCCTGTCTTTAATTTAAAAATGCTGTGGATCCCCTTTGGCTATATAAAAATAGTTCATTGATTCCCAAGCGGACTGTCTTCCATGAACTCCACCTTGAGTTAGAACCAAGAAGTACAATACAGTCGCACACAAGTTACATGTTTGGGCCGCATTCTATTATATTATTGGCAGGCTAATAATATAATGGACCACGGGCCACAGTTGGCCCCAAGGCCTCAGTTTGGACATGCCCCTGTCTTAAACAAAGCAGAATCTCCGAAAATGAACTTCAGAGAAATATTTTGTATTTATCTCTTCCCGCCACGAAGTCTCCATGATATGTGGGCCCTAGGTTATCGTGGCGTTCTCTCGCAGACTGGTCGCCTCTGGCAATGTTAGTGCCCCAGGAAACTACATTCTGGGAGATTGTTTTGGGTTGTTGTGTTTGTTTTTTTTAATGGAGGAATCGGCGACGCCCACCGAGCAGATAACCTACTCTGCCCTCGACCCTCAACATCTGAACAAACTCTTAATTAAAATGGAACAAACCATAATCTCATCAAAGTTAGTCAAAGTCCTTTGATCATCTTTGACTTTCTTTTTTTCTTGTCAGCCACAAAGTCGCCATGACTATCGCCACCATGAGCCACGGATGCCAACTTATCTGAAGTGTCGGGCGTGAAACACTCAATGACGTTATCACAGCTCAGCGCCATCATCCCCAGTTTACTCTGTGCCACTCCGCTCAAAGTTCTGGTGGCTGAGTGGGCAGGGCAGCTCTCTAAGGGGAGGCGAGTTTACAGCCGAATGCACTGTAAAACTACACAGAGATAACTACAACACTTCAGAGTGAGAAAAGTGATGTAATCACTCCAACTCAAATTTGAAACGTTATCTCCTTAATGCTCTTTGACATGTGAACATGGATGTCATCTGCAAATTCGATAACTTGGCAGAAATCTTTGTTTATCTTAATTCATCTATTTATCTAAAAATGGAACATCTAAAATAACTTAACATATTAAATACCAACATATGGTAATCAGCTCAGAACACTATATTTTTATTAGATAACTCAGCATTTTTACATTTTAGAAAAGTTCAAATTATAAATAATAATAAAAATAATAATAATAATAACAAACAGGAGAGGAGTAGCTCATGATAATCTCATAAAAATCAACACAAGGACAATCTCAGAGCCAAAAACAAATAGAAAAATGAAATGTGGAATATTAAATATTCGATCTCTCAGATCTAAATCACTACTCATTAATGATTTAATTTTTTTAATTTTGTTTTTAGTTGCTCTGTTTAACTGAAACATGGCTTCCAGTAGACGATTATGTATCTGTAAATGAAGCAAGGCCCCCCTCCCACATTAATGTCCATATCCCTAGAGGTAATGGCAGAGGTGGAGGGGTTGCAGCAATATTCACCCCTTGACCTACAGGAAATTATAAATCATTTGAGTATCTTACTCTTAGTCTGTTAGACCCAACCATCAAACAAAGTAACAGAATCCTATTCCACCCACCTGCCCCCTATTCTGAGGTCTTAAGTGAATTTCCAGAATTTCTCTCACAATTAGTTCTCTGTTCTGATAAAATCATCATAGTGGGTGATTTTAATATTCACGTAGACGTAGCCAATGACAGCCTCAGCTTATCTTTCAAAGCACTGCTTGACTCAATTGGCTTCAAACCGCAGGTTAACAAACCAACCCACCGTTTTAACCACACACTTGATCTTATTCTGACATATGGCATTGAAGTCCATAACTTATTGCGTTTGACTATAACCCCCTACTGTCTGACCACTGTCTGCTCTCTTTTGGGTTTTCAATTCTTTCAACAGCTCCCCTCTACCCTCCAGCCATGTGTCAGCTCAGCAGATGAAGACTATAAAGACGTCTCTCCCACACGGCTCAATAACCTAGTTGACAGCACAAGCTTAGTACTACAAATAGCCATAAGGCTGTTGCCCCTCTGAAAATGAGGGCTGTCACTAAAAAGAAATTAGCTCAGTGGTATAATGTTCGAACTTGAGCCTTAAAACTAAAAAAACGGAGGTCAGAAAGAACATGGCGTTCCACACTTGATGAGTCACTCTGTCTTGTGGAGGAACAGCTTAGAAACGTATAGAAAAGCCATGCGAGATGCTAGAACCACTTATTACTCAGAGCTGATAGACGAGAAAAGGAAAAAACCCAGGTTCCTCTTCAGCACTGTAGCCAGAGACAGAGAGCCATAGAGTAACTAATCCATCCATCCCACTATCTATGAGCAGTACTGATTTTATTATCTTTTTTAATGATAAAATAGAAAAAATCTTAACAGAATTAACCGACTAAACTCCTTAAAGAGGTCCTCCCACAAACTGGTAGTGCTATATTTGACCAAATTAACATCTCGTTACTAAGTGGCTATGTCCCACAGCAGGGCTCTCCCTGGAGAATGGAATAAGGGCGCAGCGTCATTGTATCACAGTCTTACCGCCATCGTACCAATCCCGCCTCCCAGCCTCCCCAACAGTTCGCCACCCCCATCGATCTGCACACACAGAGGCAAACACACGAGCGATTCCAGCACACAGACACATGCTCTGTTATGCGGCGGACCGATCCATGTGCACCCCCCTCAACACTTCGCTGCCACCCCCGTCCCCATACAAAGACGCACACACGAGTGATTTGCGTACTACACAAACGCACGAGCTCTGTTATGTAGCGGTCCGATCCATGCGCACACCCCCCTTCCCTCAACACTTAACCAGTACGAGCGTGCTCTGTCACAGAGCGATTCGTGCACACAGAGAAGTGTTTCCCCTCCCATTCTATTGGAGGGCTACGGCCCCCCAACAGCACCCCCCCCCCCCCGGAGTATCGAGGAGTATCGAATTAATTACATTTTCTACATTGCACATGATCACAACAGATGTCATTGAAGGTTACCTTTCCAATAGAACAGGTCTCTAACTTGATCTTTTATTAAATCAACTATAAAACGTATCTTATTGATCTTTTTTACACGTCAGTATGTCATTTCCGTCTCCTCTCCACTATTGGACTGACCCGACGCACGTGTACACACACACACACACACACACACAAACACGTGAACGCTTCCCCGCGTCAGAAAATAGTTCACTTCTGATAGTGGTCAATAACAGAAACACATGGCTTCATGATTCCTATGTTTGTGTCGGTGTCTGTCTGCCTCCTCCGCCCCCCAAAGCTGTAAACCAAGGGGAAACACTGCAGAGACATACACTCTGTTATGCAGCCACCCCCCCACCCCCCCAAACAAACGCCATCCTATTCCAAATTTCTGAGGAGAGCCCTGCACAGGCCTTTAAAGTAGCAGTACTCAAACCGTCACTTAAAAGCCCACCCTCGACGGTGGTATCCTAGCTAACTACAGACCAATCTCTAATCTCCCTTTTATATCAAAGATTTTGGAAAAAGCTGTTGCAGCCCAGTTGTGTGACCACCTGCATAGCAATAATCTATTTGAAAAGTTTTCCCCTGCTCTACTGTGAGGAACCTGGGAGTTTAATTTGACCAGGACTTATCATTTGACCAAAATATCAAACAGATATCTAGAACAGCCTTCTACCACCTGTGCAATATTAAGAAAATCTGAAATATCCTATCCCGACAAAACTCAGAAAAACGAATCCATGCCTTTATAACTTCTAGGCTGAATTACTGTAACTCTTTGTCAGGCCATAACCCTTCCTGAGCTGACCTCACTGGTCTCCTCCTCCAAATCAACATGTCAGTTGGATCCTATACCAACTAGACTCCTTAAAGAGGCCCTCCTACAAATTGGTAGTACTATATTAAACCAAATTAATATTTCGTTACTGAGTGGCTACGTCCCACGGGCCTTTAAAGTAGCAGTAATCAAACCTAACCCTAAGCGTATTCTAGCTAACTACAGACCCATCTCTAACCTCCCCTTTATATCAAAGATTTTGGAAAAAGCTGTAGCAGCCCAGTTGTGTGATCATCTGCATAGCAATAATCTATTTGAAAGGTTTCAGTCTGGATTTAGAATCCACCATAGCATATTCTCATGGCCTCTGAAAAAGGACTTGTTTCTATACTGGTCCTGCTGGATCTCAGTGCAGCATTTAATACTATAGAGTATGCGATCGTACTGCATAGATTAGAACAAGATGTTCTAATGATTTCTAATGAGTTCTGATGATTAGAGGAACAGCACTTGCCTGGTTCAAATTCTACTTATCAGACAGATTTCAATTTGTTAAGGTAAATGAGGAATCCTCCATACGCACTAAAGTTAACTATGGAGTTCCACAAGGTTTCGCACTTGGTCTGATTCTGTTTTACTCTATACATGCTGCCATTAGGCAACATTATCAGAAAACATGATGTAAATTTCCACTGCTATGCAGATGACACCCAGCTGTACTTATCCGCAAGGCCTGATGACCCAAACCATTCGATTAAACTCCAGGATTGTCTTAAAGACATTCAGATATGGATGACCCAGAACTTTCTACTTCTTAACACAGAAATAACTGAGGTCATAGTCTTAGGGCCTAAACACCTCAGTGCACCACTGTTAAATCAGGCAATAACTCTCTGGATGGCAACAGCCTAGTCCCCTGCTCTACTGTGAGGAACCTGGGAGTTAATTTGACCAGGACTTATCATTTGACCAAAATATCAAACAGATATCTAGAACAGCCTTCTACCACCTGCGCAATATTAAGAAAATCTGAAATATCCTTTCCTGACAAAACTCAGAAAAACGAATTCATGCCTTTATAACTTCTAGGCTGAATTACTGTAACTCTTTATTGTCAGGATGTCCCAATAGGTTCCTGGAAAGCCTCCAGCTGGTCCAGAATGCTGCAGCTCGTATACTGACTGGAACCAGAAGACCAGATCATATAACCCCCGTCTTGGCTTCATTACACTGGCTCCCAGTAAAACGTAGAATCGACTTTAAGATCCTACTTCTTACCTACAAGTCCCTAAATAATCAAGCCCCGTCCTACATTAGAGAACTTATCACTACCTACCATCCAAATAGATCACTCCGCTCTCTAAATTCAGGCCTACTGGTTGTTCCCAAAATTAATAAAAGTAGAAAAGGTGGTAGAACCTTTAGCTACCAAGCTCCTCTCCTGTGGAACCAGCTCCCACTCTCAGTTCAGGAGTCTGATTTTGTCTCTACCTTTAAGGTGAGACTCAAAACTTACCTTTTTGACGTAGCTTATAGTTAAAACTAGATCAGGTG
>JAFBJT010090181.1:0-23759 GCA_016785325.1 Chascanopsetta lugubris
TGTTCAGGGGCTCCAACGATTTCTCTCCAGTAGGGTTGGGTTTAGTTATATATATATATTTTTTAAATTTGTCTTTATATTTTCCATTGTGGGAACTGACAGGTTTCTCTATCTGATCTCAGTTTTTCCAACTCTATTGGCATAATTGGAACATAATATGATTAGGAAACATTAATATGATGTTCATTAATTAACAGTAACATAATTACCCATATATTCTATTAATGTACACTCAATTTAATGTACACATCATTGTTGTCTTGAACCTAGAATGAGCCCACTTGCAGTTCAGGAGCAGATCCTCCCTATAGAGGCAGCCATTTTGACCAACTGTTTTGTTTTGTTTTCTTCTTGAATGGACAAACACCTATTGCATTTTATTGATCGCTTAAGGCTACCATGAGTACTTCTATATGTTTGGAAGGTTGGGGAGGTTGTGGTGAGGAACATTAAGCTGCAACAGGCAACTTTACCAGTTGCAACCACTGAAGTAAACACACTACTTTTTAAGCCTGTCCTACCATTCAAATTGCCTTGAGATAATGCACATCGTGATCTGACGTTATTAGAATCAAACTGGGTGGATATATCGGACATTAATGTCAGTCAGTCCCCTCGCTTAAAATTCGCCATCCGCTTCTTGAAACTCCTACATTCAGAATTCTAAAACAATGTGGACTTAATCCATATTCGCCGCGCGGTGCATTCTGGGAACAAGCAGTAGTTTCAAGATGGCGGCGAGCAGGAGGCTGGCCAAGGTAAATCTCTCGATTCCGTTATTTTCTTATAATTTGTTTAATGGTATGACGTATTGTCGGCTCGGTCACACATTCGTCCTTCACCTTATCTCGTGTAGGGTTATGGCGTATGATGAAACGGCTGGCGTCCGTTTTAACAGTAAACTTAGTAAAACAAGAGGTCACCACTGTCCACCCTGCCGACCCAGCATTAACGTCAGGCAGAAAAGCACCGGCAAATTAGGCCAGAGAGTCTTGGGTCAACCTCAAGAAGACTACCGACCAAATTGTCTCCAAGCAGCTACATCGGTTCATGAAGCAGTGTGTTACATGACTGATTGAGCTACTTTTGACGCGTGTGACTCGCGTAATATCCCAATCGAGTTAACACCGTCCACAGCGTTTGCTAATCAGCTAGCTTCGCTAGCACCAGACCTTGGTTGCGTTTTAGGTAGCTCGCAAGTGAACGTCACCCAAACTTGGTCACCCGACTCTATCTGGTATCAAATCATGAGTACAAACGTACATTATGTTTTGAAAAATGGTGATGGTATCCGATTTGTGTGTGAATGTGTTCGCTTTTCTGTGTTTAGTTTCGATCGTGTGTCTCATCCTGTCCCATGCGCTTAGAATGCATACACATATTTAACTCATATTAGGCATGTCATAATGAATTTACCCACGCGGAAGTATGAACCTAAACCACAAGTTGCATAGTGGTAAAGCCTGTATTTGAATGTAGCAGTCTAACTCGATATTGAGCCATTAAAATGTAAATTAATTCGTTTATTTTGATGCTGTTTTGTGAAAAAAATGGAGTGGAATAAAAGACAATAATGATGAGACCCCCATACACATGGATGTCAAGGGTAGTTAGAATTCTGCTCAGTGTTACTTCAGATGTTGAACATAGATGGCCTGTGTTGTCAAAAGCCTTAATGGCAATGCCATTAAGAGCTGCTCTTCTGAGATGGAGAACTTGTGGGACCTTAAAGACGAGGAACCAATGCAAAGCTAACTTTGTCCCCAAAACAAATGCTTTTAGCCATTGATCCTGTTCTCTTTACTAATCTTTGCCATGGATACCGTTGTGAGCAAATGAGTGTGGAATAGCCTTTCAGTTGTTGCTTCATGGTTCTTTCCCAGCCATTATGTCAGCAATAATTATCTCGAAGCAATGTACTGAACCATTGACTGAGTGTATGTATGGAAGAGTGAGGGTTTGGGGCGTTTGCCGCAATGCACACAGCATTCAAGATGCTTCCTGTCTCTGATTGGTTGTGTTCCTTCAGGGGAGTTGTAATCGTCCAAATTTAATTGGGGTACTTAGGGTATGATTTCTATAGAGATCATCTGTCTCATCTGCCCACAGCTAACCTCTTGTGGCACTTAAAGTTGTTACAAGACGTTGCAGCAGAAGGCCTGGCCACGTTCATACTAAAAGGCTTTAGTTAGGGGCGTTCCAATCCCGATGTCAAGGATGGGATCAGGCTGATTTAAACATTTTTTTTTATTTCAACAGTGATCAAAAAATGAATCCGATCCTTGACATCAGCTGTGTAAATCAGCAGTGCTTGCAGTAGACCATTGACACACAGGCAGCAAAGTGGCACTGAGCATTGTAGCTGCACATAGCTGAGCAGCATAACAGCAAACAGCAAAATCTCAGGAGTGTGGAAACCTTGAAGACTTGAGGGTGCAGAAAGGCCTAGAGCCAGTTGCCGTATTTGCAAAACAACTGTTTGGAGAGGCTGCAGCTCTCTTTTTTCTTTATATACTCTTTCTGTGTATATGTCTTTTGAGCTACTGCAACTGTGAACTTTCCACACTGTGGGATAAATGAATCTTATCGCTTATCTTAACAGAGCAGCGTTTAACACTACAAACGATACAACATCTAAAGACCAAACATGCAACAGAATATGCAGCTGAATACAATGAGTTTACCAAAGTGAGAACTGCAGTCAAGTGAGCCGTTGGTTTCCTCTTCCTCATCAAATGAGCAGTAAGTCAGACTGGAGTGTGCGCATGTTCAAGCTGTCATGGTAAATGCGTTGAATAGGGCAAACTGACTCCCAAAATTGATTGTTTGCCATCATATCCTTTTAAATTATGACAATGAGCTTGAATCTGTAGGAACTCTAAACAAACTTCACATCACTTTCTAAAGTCAACTGTCTTTGGATATTTGAGGAACTTTACATCAATTATGACTCATGATCCCATACAAAACCTGAGAGGAGAGGGTTACTGCACTGAAGCATCGAACTTTGGACTCATACCCTTTACCACCAAACTGGTTCCAGTGCTAGTGCGGAACCAGAGCCTGACCGAGTACCAGTTCTTAGCTTTTCCACGGCCAAAGCACCAGCTCTGGCTCTCAAAATGGATGACCCCTTGTCGGTCACTGCCAGGAACAGACACAATCACTGAAATTAATCTTGGTGTTCATGTGTTTCTTTTATTGACAGCAGTCAGTATAACAGTATAACCACTTTTCTGACGCATGCTCTCTGTCAACTGGTGTGTGTGTGTGTGTGTGTGTGTGAGAGAGCGTGCGTGGCATCACCTCAGAGGGTAGCTACGAGGTGGAATAGAGGTCAATTTCCTTTTATGATCTGTTGTGATTTGTTGGTCTGTTCTGGCTCATTATCGGACGTCCCCTAGCAGATCCCGGAGCACTGTCTTCTTTGAGGCAGGTTGTGTTACTTCCGGCTCGGCTCCTAGTGCCCCCTCTCCTCTATGTGTGAGATGGTGAGCTCCACCTGCTTCCTTTTGGCTCCTCTCCACGCTCTCCTCAGCCCTGGTCTTCAAACAGCAGAAATATTGACATTAACCTTAATAGGCAGCAGGGTCTGCCTCCTCTGCTCAATGCACACACACTCAAATGCTGTTATATTTCTAACATACACATTGAATACATTTTTATTTTCAGTTGGTACTGAAAACATATACTGAGAAAGTACAAAACACTGTTACATAAACGCATGCATAGATACTAACACACACACACACACACACACACACACACACACACTTAAAGGCACAAGTGAGTAAGATTTCATTCATTTTGTCACTTAAATATTAAAACTTACATATTACAAAACAATTACATATGGACATTTTAATGAATGTATAAAAGGTATTTCTACCTGTATACATCGGGGTAAACATTAAACCTAAATGTTTTATTTATTGTCATTACCCTTAAATGACTCCATAACATATATTTACATGAGGAGGGGGGAGGAGGTCCTCTCTCCGGGGGGCCGTCATGTTTTTACAGTAGCCAGGAGTGGACATACTAAATATCATCTGAGTTTTAAAGACGACTGAAGTCTACCATAGGTTCTCCTGCATGCTCAGACGTGTGAGGTGAGGGATACAACATGCAATTTCACCACTAGATGTCACCAACCCTTACACACTGCACCTTGAAGCAATTCAAAGTGTAATATACTGAGGAAGACTGCCTTGTGCTGGTTATAGGTGTCGCTGTGTTAGTGTCTGAAAACGTGGGTCCGGTGCTGTGCACTCCAGCAGTCAGTTGATGCATCCCCATTTTACCTGTTTGAAATATTACTGAGAATTGCACTCTTTTGCGTCGGCCACCGTTCCCCATCTTTTTTCTCCTGTTCAGTCAGGCTATTTAGTGGCACAATGAGACACTGTGGGGCTCTTAAAGGATTAACCAGTTTAGGACTTCCGCATTTCTAATATCACGCCTATCCAGTGTTTCAATGCTTTTTTCCTTATCTCTGGGTTGGTGAGAGCTGCCTTTACGTGGTTTGCTGCTCCAGGTAATGCTCCATCATGTCCATGGTGGTGTGCCATCTCCTGCCAATCTCCATGATTAACTTGTGTGATGGCAGATGTCACAGCTTCTGCTTGGATAACAATGCAACAGCTGTAGAACCTTGTTGAGAAAAAAAGCAGTCACTCATCTCACCCACCCAAGCAGTCGACTGACGCGCACTAACCCAGGCCATCTTGGGTAGTCGGGTTTATAGTATCTGCAAAAGACTTTATGTGGGGCTCTAATCCTGCTTCATTGAGGGCCACGTCCATATAATGTGTGTTGTCAGTCACAATAGCACCCAATTTCAGTCTCTGTCACCATTGCTTACTGCGGCTAGAAATATTGTGAGACATCTTTAATATCGTCACATTTCAATATTGCGATAGCTTTTGGCATGAGACCCCATGACACCCTATTCATTAATAAAGAATGCATTTATATTTGTAATTTCTTTAATTTGCAGTTTGTCTTTTTTTTCATCATATTCAGTTACCGTATATGTTTTTATCTGACACTCTGTCTTTGAGCAGCTTTGCCTATTAGCAGGGAAATAGATCTTGTCTTGTAGTGTATTTTTTTTTTACCTTTGATTCAGCAAGATTATGCTTTTGCTTTTAAGACATGAAGTTCATATGAAAAGATTAAATTAAACAGCAATCTAGAATCAAGTCACTAAATCCTCAAATGTTTTATTTTTCAATTGTTGATCGTTCTGAATCATTACCCTCTAAATCAAATGTTGAATCCTCGTGAATCCTTAATATATCCTTAATATTGGGATATGACCTGAACACATCTGTGTTTTTTTAACTAATTACCATGTCTACATCTTCTCTCAGGAACTTGAAGAGATTCGCAGGTCTGGAATGAAGAACTTCAGAAACATTCAAGTTGAGGAATCAAACCTATTGGCATGGCAAGGGCTCATTGTTCCTGTGAGTACCCATGATCCTGTTTGATTGCATCAGCATCTGTAGACCCATATCTAGTGTACTAACCATCACCTCTTCTCATCAGGACAACCCCCCTTATGACAAAGGAGCATTCAGGATTGAAATAATTTTCCCCACTGAATACCCATTCAAGCCTCCCAAGATCACATTCAAGACAAAGATCTATCACCCCAACATTGACGAGAAAGGCCAGGTGTGCTTGCCTGTGATCAGTGCTGAGAACTGGAAGCCTGCCACCAAAACGGACCAAGGTGGGTGTTTTGGTATTTGAGACAGGCTTCACTTTAAGCTGATACCCAATCACGCCTCGTGATAAATTAATTGATCAATAAATTGGAAACTAGGTGGTATTTATTCTTTAGATGAAGTACCAACTTTTGTTCAGTACAACAGTATTTTAACCTGTTACCTGTTTGTGAGCCATTAACCGTATATTCTTTTTAAACTTATATTTTTTGATTTTTTATAATATTCATATTATTTTGTACTTATATAAAATGATATTTTACTTACTTTTGTATCTATGTTCTCATAACCCTATACTGTTTTTGCAAATACAATGCAAAAATAAATACATATATGAAAATTAAGTAGTGCTTGGATAACAATGCAGCAGCTTTAGAGCCTTGGTAAAAAAAGAAGCAGTCGCTCGTCTCACCCGCCCAAGCAGTAGACTGACACACGCTACACTGAGTAGTAGATAGTTTGGGCGACCAGAACAAACCAAAAATTGTGACCAAAAAATGCATGGTGCAACCACTATACTGTATCCTTAACAAACATACTCATGCATGCTCACGTACATGCACGCACAGTGTTTTCAAAGACCATGTTCTTTTTGGACAGCGTGTGTGTTTTGAGTGATGGAATTTTTATGTCGTGTCACAAACAAATTATTAGCACTAATTATATAGCACAGATAATTTGAAAACAGGATTGTTGCTCCCTTGGGTCAGAGAACATCAGATGCATTGATGGTAGCTTTGCTACGAAACAATGCCTGTCTATGGTTTTGTGATGCCGATTCTGCTGTGATACTACATCAAACCTATAACACCAAGAAAAGTAATGAAATTTTAGTTTTATTGTGTGTATATATATATATATATATATATATACATGCAGTTTTTCCCCGAGTCTTATAACTTTGAGGGATGCGGGCACATGGACAGACAGACACCCACTCAGTGCTGTGTACACATACGAGATGCATCAGACAGCAGTTTATGAAGAACGCATACAAACTTTTGTAAATATAGACGATATTCATAGATTCTTGCCCAGTAACTCTGTGGTTACTTAGATTACTCGTTTTACGAGCTTCAGGAAACCAAACAGTTCCTAATGCGCTGCAACTGAGAGCCACTGTGTATCAGACAGTGAGCCGCATGCCAAGGGAACGTTTGCAAAGTGGGATTAAAATCAGCAATCATTAATATGTATTTTAACAAGAATTCATAAAAATAAAAAAAATTATGTTTTGGCAGAGTGAGTGTTGTGGTAACATTGTGAGAAGAGTTTGCATGTCTGGTGAATTTAGTGACCCAAGTTCTTTTAAAGGCGGAGCTATTGATTAATATCTGTAATTATTTTCCTACATTTTTAATAATTCACTAAAAAACACATTTATCTTAGGTTTTGTGGGAGATTAGTAACATGACGTGACGGTAAAAAATTTCAGTGAATCAGGTGACCCTAGATTGTATGGGGGCAGAGCCATTGATCATTACCTGCAATTTATTGTATTCATTTTCAAGAATGATTATTTAGAACTATGTTTACTTGGTTTATTTTTGTCAAGTGAGTGTGTGAAAACCACAGAGGCTGTTGTGATTTTGATATTGATTCAGCATCCAAGATCTGAGTTGTAAAAAAAGAAACACAAACAGACTTTGTGGTGCGGCAGACAGTCCCTCGGCATCTGGCTCACTGTCTAATGTATGGTGATATAGTGCGATACAAAAACGTTGCGATACGTGTTGGTGCGGTGAAAACCTGTGCTGCGTCATCTTGTGTCATATTTGTCTAGTCCATGGGTGCGTCGGCAACGTCTCAACCGGCGCCCGTCACGCATCAACATGAGAGAGAGGGAGAGAGAGAGACAGACAGACAGAGACACACACACACAGAGTGAGAGAGAGCCACTTTGCATTTTGCAAAAAAATTAACACGCCTCTCAAAATGTAATTAGTGTTTCAGCATATTTAAAAATGAAAACAAATTTGCGGCCTGTAACTGGTGTGTGTGTGTGTGTGTGTGTGTGTGTGTGATATATATATATATATATATATATATATATATATATATATAAAAGCCTGAAAGTTCCATTGACTTACATTGAATTCAAAATGGCGGCCTCCATATGAGGCAGGTCTATGTCACCCTCTTTCACAGCTAGATGTTGCTAAAAATCACACTCTGTCCCTTTAAAAAAATATCGCTATCGTCTCGTTATCGTGACCTCCATATTGTGTATCATACCGTATCATGAGATTAGTGTATCGTCACACCCCTAATACATATAGACTTTTAACTCGCTCTCACGTGACGATTATTTGACCTGCAGCACCCGGTCACATAATAAACACTGTTTGTCTTTCCTGAAAAAAATATGTGGCAGTGTAAATGGTTAACGACGCGTATTTGCTTAACACCTCTCAAGTCCGAGTAGCCCACCAACGTGCTTTAAATTTCAGTTTACATTCACTCAGTAAAGTCAAGTTAACCATTCAGAAAGCGTATCGGTATATAGTACTTTATTCATGCGTACACGGGGAAACGGTGCGTCTTGCCAAGGGCACCTGGGAATCCAGATGGGCGAAGACTGGAGTTCTGATCTCAAGGGGACAGTCCCTCAAACTCCCTCAGTTACTGCGTGCGTCCGTGCATGCATATACAGGCCTTAACAATGTCCAGACGCTTAGAGGAAGGGAGAGGCAGCGAAGGCACGACTAGCTAAAGCGTTCGTGTCTGCTGACTTTTCAGAATGAACTGTTTGAAAAACTGCCGTACTTGACTCAGCATGGTTGCATGGAGTGGGGGCAAAGAGCCGCATGTACAGGGATTCGGTTTTTGAATCGCCGAGGTGTGCCCATAAAATGACACGTTGTGTTGTTTTTTTAACGAGTCATATGATGAAAAATCATTCTACTTAAGTTGTTCTACAAAAATCGTTCCAGCTCTTACATGACAGGCGCCAAAACATGTTCCAACTGGATTTGGCTAACCCGGCCCTGCAGGGCAGTATGTATACCATAGAAACCGCTGCTGTGAGGCGCCATGTTGAACTATACAGTGGGCACTGTCCACAGTGGGCCTCTCAGCTGTGGGTGGTAACAATGCCCCCAGTGACGTAAGAAGGGGGCATTCTTGTTCAAAGCAATTTTCTCTGATCTGTTTGTCTTCAAATCACAAACCACTGACCTTATGGACACTTGGCCCCCTAGACACACACCACTAAATATTTTAAGAAGAGTGATTTTATTCCAATGACTCCTTTAATTAAAATCAAAGACATCACTGGTTTTTGCATATTTACCTCTTGCCTTATATAAAACTGTTCACTTGGATCGTTTTGTGTTTTCATTGTCATTAACTTTTTCCAAAGACAGACAGGAGGTAATGACTGATAGTTTCCACAATTGTCAATTGTTATTTAGACTAAAACTAATATGTAAATGGCCTTTAAATAATTCCATCAACATGCTCATTGAGTCTGTGTATGATTACAATACACTACAAATGACTGTTGTTACTATGAACCAGATATATTCAGTAAAATGAGTACTTGAAATGCATGTCAAATGTTTGCACATTAAATTATTTTTGACTTATTTGCAACAAACTACAGCCGTATAGCTGTGGATCAAGTTGAACATGATAACTGTCATGAGAATAATAATGTGTTTTGTTAAATCTTTCATGGGAGGTCATTCTGGCTGACATACAGTCCTAGAATTAAAGAAGCCAGATAGAAATGTAGTACACCTGACAGTACTTGGTGCACTCATCTGTAAGAGTCAAATTCAAATCCGCTTGGAGAGCAGAACCTGTAATTACATTAAATATGAATCATTGAGTTAGCAGTGTTGATGGTGATGGTGGGTAAGTGTTTACAGGCCGTGGCAGCTCACATCTGTTTTGACACGTCTTCATGTACTGCAGATAAAACTAGTAATTTCAAATATTGTACGGCTTTATCGTAAACTGCGCTTTACACACAACCAACCTCATGGATGTGCATGATGGGCATGCACTTTTCATTATCACTCCACTGAGTCCCAGTAGCTCCTTGCATACAATTCAAAGCCTTGGTGCTCGCTTACCAAACAATAACAAAAAAGGTTCCTGTCAAGTCTCGATCTTTGCTCTTCAGATCACGTTCACAGCTTTTCACAACATGACCATTGATCACTTAAAGCTCTCAAGATGTCCACATCAGAAGTATGGCTGGACTTTTTCACCTTGAGATATTTGTATCCCCGTCAGAGAAACGACAGACTTCAGTGCATGTTTGTAAAGCACCTTAATTCAGGACTTCAAAGAAGAGCAATGCATGACATAAAGAAGAACATTTCTGTCTATTTAGTACTGTAATACACTGCTGTTTGCCAGTCACTGGTGGTGTTGCTACCAGGAAAGGATGCTGTCAAAAAATCGGCTGGAAATGTATTGTTTTTGTCTAAGTCATTTTCTTTTGGCTGTGTCTTACAGTAATTCAGTCCCTCATTGCACTGGTGAATGACCCACAGCCGGAGCATCCCCTGAGGGCAGACCTAGCAGAAGAATACTCAAAGGACCGTAAAAAATTCTTGAAGAACGCTGAAGAGTTTACAAAGAAACATGGTGAAAAGCGGCCAATGGACTGATCATCTGCAAAGCATTTAGCCCCTCTCTCTTTCCTTCTCCTTTTCTCACCAACCCAACCAAGTAATGATCTCGCTTCCCCCAACACCTCACCACCTTCCTTGCTCACTTTTCTTTCCTATTCTCTCCCAAATTCCACCTCACTACAGCCCAGGAGCTGCCTAGCTGAAGGCAGGCAGCGGCAGCCTAAACCGCCCTCCCCATCCAGGACTATCTGTGGATCAGACAGCTTCCTCCCCCTCCTCTCTCCCTCATCCTCCTCATCCATAAACATCCAGACCATTTCTAACTTTCTACTCTTTTTCTTAAAGTGAAAAATGGAAAATTAAATTCTAAGGAAGAGTGATGTTCAGATGAAGAGTTAGATGGAAAGACTCAGAGTAATGTGATAATTTTCTGTTGGCTTTTCCTCTATATAAACAACTTTTGTGTTAAATAGATTCCACATAGACATGGTTTTTTGAGTTGTTTTATTTTTGCAGAGCAGTAAAAGTGATTGATTACTCCTTTAGTCTTTTATCCTTTCATCAGAAATCTTAACTAAAAACGAACATTACTGAACAAATAGAAGCTGCAGCTAGGATCATTAGCTCTGAGCTGATTGATGTTTCCCTTACAGCCACTGCATCTTGAATTGCACTGTACTCTGTGAAACAATCCCTCCAGCATCTCCCTTCCCATGGCTTGTAAGCCACTGAGCAGAAATATACAATTAGCCAATCATAAATTAAACAATGGCTAAAAATGCAACAGAAGATTTCTGAGCGTGATAGAAAAAACAATTCATTTTCAAACATGCAGCTTCTGTCAATAGGCCCTTGAGTACAAGCTGAACAATGACATCTACTCGTTTTTTTCGATATACTGTGATATATTGAAAAACATCAAAGTACATTTAAAAACATCAATATACCTTGATTTCTTTTTCAATACCGATCAGTTGCACAAGGACCTGGCTGTTTAAACATTTTTCTGCATCCCAAATGACTACTGTGAGTTTGTTTTACTTATTAATTATCATTTTCTTTCTCCAACTTGTTTTGATTGGCACTTGATACATTAAATTGGTCGAAATTTGGAAATATTTTTGTGTTATTTTGAACCCTTCATGCATGTGTCTTTTCCCACTAACTTTGCTCAGCAGTACAATAAGGTATCACATTATAAATTGTTCTATACCACACTGAGCCATACTTCAGCAGCAGATTGATGATCAGCTGCCCAGCTGAATATTGCTGGAGTGGTTTGGAAGGAGCGACTTAAATGCAGCCCTTGAAATAAGCTTGGAAGCAGCTGGGGTGTGAAGGCTGGTTGAAGGGACTGAGAAGGCCACCAATCTGCACTGTAATAGCTGTTTTATCTAATCCTGATATTGTTTCATAATAAAGATGGCTAACCATTGGACCTTACTCTTTAGTCAATGATGGGCATGACAAGTTCTGTCTGTATGGCTTTTGATTACTTAGACTGGAGCAGAATTAAAGGTGCAGTGTGTAAGATTTGTCATTTTTGTCACTTTTGTCTCTGACGTTTTCATGAATTTATGATCAAGTAAATATTTTATTTCCCCCCATTACCTGCAAATGAGCCCATTGTGTATTTACACAAGGAGGGGGGGTCCTCTCTATGACGGCCGCCATGTTTTTACAGTAATAAGAGTGGGTGTACTTAACATATTTTGAATTTTAATGACAACTGAAGTCGAAACATTGATTCTCCTGCATGTTCATAAGGTTGAGGGTGTGGTGATGGAAAAAAACAAACATGCATCACCAAATCGTACACACTGCACCTTTAATACAAAACCACTAAGAGGTTTTGCAAATCAATCAACACAACTTACCATCTACAAATTTGTCATAGTGTGATAATGGTCTTTTCATGTTTGGATGACGATACATTTGATTTGATGCTGGTCCATTTTACTATCCAATTAAATCCGTTTCACGTCGATGCAGATTCACATCTCATTATCTGTATTGTCCCTCCATCTTTCTCTTTTGAACTGTGAACACGCAGGCAGCAACTCCGGGGCCACTTGAAGATGGCTCCAAAAGCAAGTCAATCCTCATGAGTTTTTTCTAGAAACCTATGGGTGACGTCACGGGCCCCCGGAGTGGATGTACTAAACATCCGGGTGAAGGTGAGGTGATGGATACAGCATGCTATTTCACGTCTAGATGTCACAAAATCGTACACACTGCACCTTTAAGGCTGCATTAACTTCCGCCTTAAGGTACAGTAAATACTACTGTTGAGTAATTTTGTCATTTCTAATTCCAATCTCAACCCTCAGAATGTGTCATCCATTATAAGAACTTTTTTTTTTAAACATTACAAATTGTATTCATTATTTGCCACTTTTCAACTTTCATCACACGAAACACACTAATGTGGGTGGATGGCTCGTGGTTATTGTCCATTGTGTAAAATAACTTTAAAAGTAGCACAAATTATTTGTCCATATGAACACATTCAGGTTTAACAGAATTTAAAGCATTGGTCTCACAGTTCTCAACTGTTAATCCTCATTTTAAAACATGGGTTTACTTTTCCAAATGAAATTAAGGTAACTTCTCATTTGATATAATAGTGAAAAGGAAAAAGCAATAAAAATATGAGAAAGATGAACTGACACATCCGTTTCCTCTAAAATCGGGTGAATCAAATAATTTTTCTATAGAATTCTATATTTAAAAGTTATGGTATGAATTAAGCTGACTCACAATTGTCTTCTGGTCTCAATATTTTTTATTTCAGTAATCCACCACTGGTCATTAAAAGGTATGCAATTACAAAAAGCTATAAACTGATGAATGCTTTCCAAAAATGAAATGTGAAGTGTTGTAACAGCTTTTTAATAACTATTATTCATTTTCAAAATATTAAAAAGCTAACTGAATTGAATGTAAATCATACTAAACACACTGACAATGGCCTTAAATATCACACACTAAAACATAGAAACATTACAGATGAGTTTCTTTTAAATGTGAATATTAAAATTCTCTTCTTGGTGACACATACTCTGCAAATCATCCATCTTCCCCTTTGAATAAAAACCATATAATTACATACTTCATTCAACTGACAGACATTTGAGACAGCAATATCATCTTTCAAAGTGTAGTGATTTTGAATTGATTCATTACCACCTGTCCACAGGTTTCTGTTTTAAAATTTGATTAAATCATGCTCATGGAGCAATTTGTAACACCCAAACCTTAAAGAATGCAGGTCATTCAAAGGTATTTTCTAAAGCAGGGTCTAAAACAACAACTAACTTAAATAAAGATTGAGTATTCTTATCATTAATGATACCAGTAATAACCTCAATACCAATAACCAGAAGAATATAAACAACTTGGGAACTGTATTTTGATTCGTCAAAACAAAATAGTCTTGTCAAGATCTGCCGACAGGGCAACATCAATATGGACGTGTAAGGCTGGCTGTCAAAACAAACAGTAGTTTGTTCAAATCAAAATGACTTTCTACGAGTACGCCTGAAATCTCAGAAACAACTGCTTACTTGTACAGAGAAACGCTGAGCTCACATTTAGTGTGCATCCAGCAGGGCAGGAGTAACAGCCGGGTCAGCACAGTGTAGATTAGTAGTAGTCTGACTGGCATGCTTGACCATGTGACTGCTTCCTTTTTACCTTGAATCTTTGTAATGATAACACTGTTCCAAGATCTCAGCCATTTACCCGTGAGCTGCATCGGAAACAGTATATGATGGTGACGCACAAAACCCGACTACAAAAATATAGATGTGCAAACAAAGGGCATGACAGGAGTGGACTGTGGGAGAACCATATAGCAGCACCCAGTATGGCTTACATGAAACTGCACTTTGCCTAAACATACAAACTTTAACAAACACCAAAACCCCCCCCAAAACATTCCAGTTCGTAAGTTAGAGCTGCTCGAGTGCCTCTGTGCTCAAAGTACTGTTCCTTAGAGGCAATAAAAGCATTTTTTCCTCAAAGGCAAGGGTCTATATTAAAGTGCCAATACCACTCCAGAGGCATCTTCTGTGTGTCAACATTGTCTCTTATTGAAGGCAATTTCAGCTACAGGATGCATCATACTACAAAACTACAGCTTTCCTATCATTTCACTTAGAAATGTGAACATATTTTTAATTTAAGAGAATCGTGCTTAAGAGAAAAGAACGTTTTTGTTACCGCCAGTGTTGTGACTGGACAAGAAAGACAACTCAAAGGTCCATACGTACTCCGCAACAACAGAGGACTTTGTTCTTGCTCCCAGGGCTGCAAGAACAAAATGTCATTTAGTTCTTGCAGCCCCGGGTTTGGGAGTTCTTGCAGCTTGTTCACCTCATCTAGGCAGAACTTTGTTCTTGTTCTTGTGCCCGACAGCTATTGTAGTGTGTTGTGTGAGAAATGTGGTCTTGTATGTGATGTCCTGGCCGGAAAGAACTTGGTTCTTGTTCTTGCGGCCCTGGGAGCAAGAACAAAGTTCTCTGTTCTCGCGGAGTATGTCCTGCACTTAATCCATAACTCCCATCAATACGTTTCTGGATGTGAGGCTGTGGCTGCCTCTATCAGCATTAATCAACCCTCATGCATCACTATGGACAATTTTGTCCAAATGAGTGTCCAAAATGTATCTGGCTATCGTTTTGGCTGTGCTAGTGCCAATGGCGCACTTTTGTAACAGAGTCTCGTGGCAAATTTGAAATTCAAAAGAAACATTTTTACCAGAACACTGTGAAAAAAATGTACTACCCTCTTGAGTCATTAAAGGTACAGCGTGTAAGATTTAGTGACACTGCTGTTGAATTAGCATATTGTATCCATCACCTCTCCCCTCCTATTCGAGCATGCAGGTGGACCTACGGTAGACTTCAGTTGTTATTAAAGCTCAAAAGATGGTCAGTATGTCCACTTTGAGCTACTGTAAAAACATGGTGGCCCCCATATGGAGGACCCTCGGTGTAAATATACATTTAAGGGCTCATTTTAGGGTCAAAAGCAAAAGCTAGTCATACACCTTGGCGATTTTACATTTGAAAAGATTTCTACATAATTGTTTTGTAATTCTATTTCTATATTTTTTGTATAAATGTCTCGATCAAACTCAGCCCTGTTCAAAACTACCAAACATTGAATCATTTTGATGATTTTTTACCCTTTAAATGCCAGTTTGATTCCTTGCTGTCACATCGTTTATGAAGGAAACACAAAAATTGAGCTGTTTTCCATAAAACAAATGGAAAGTGGCTGGGGGATTGGTTTTGAATCAGTCATGGGTGTCTCAAAATGTAAAGTTTTCAATGGGAGTCCACGGGACATTATTGTCCGCTAGTGAATCAAGAGGGTAGAACATTTTTAATCTAATGCGACGCAAAAATTATGAATGCCATTTTTTTAAGCGGACATTTTTGTCCTTAATGACTGAATAGGGTTGTAAATTAAAGTGACGCCTGAGGCTTTAACCTTTGACTTAACGAACTCATCATTCTAATCCCTATCAAATCACATACAATTGACAACCTACGTTGTGACAGATGTCTGACAGATGTCAATTTGACTAAATCCTGAGAAAGTGAGAAACTCTAGCTCTCTCTAGTTCTTCATTGTGCGCAGTCGTTAGATACACTTGTTTAGACGGCAGGGGTCAGAGGTCTTTGAAGGCACAGAGTTGTACTCCTTCCTGGCAATAGACGGCCAGAAGGGATGGCTCTCGGAGAACCATCAGCTCATGCTCTCTGTCAGTTGATTGGGAGAAATCATCTGGACCCTCTCCACAGCCTCCTTTCGTAGGGAGACTGGGATAACCCGGATGAACCATTAGCTCTGCTGTGACAACAGGTTGATTCGAGCCGGAGGCACTGCTGGAGGTAGTGCCCGAAAGCCCCGAGGCAAAAGCATGTTTAAGGGCCCTCTGCAGGTTGGGGACGGACATGTTCTGACCCATTGTGGTCAGTCCCAGGTACACATCTGGCCACCTGTGGACAAGGTTGAGATTCTAATTTATGTTTGTCGAACCACAGATCTGAGGAGAGTTTCCAGAGACTGAATACAACCACTCTCCTCAATAGCTATGCGATTTGTTTTGCCTTGGGTACTGGACAAAAAGACAATTATCACGAGGACACTCACATACTACACATACTAAATTCATGAATGTTCACATACTTGATGCAAGGTGTAGTACTGATGTCCTATGAATGTAAACACATACAGTCCAAACTTCATGCCTTGTTTCATGTTGTATTTCAATTGAAGGTATGACCAAATTCAACGTGAGACCGATGCTGATAGGTTTTACTGGCTTTGCACTGTATTTTTCTCTCCTTCTGCCGACTGCCCTTTGCTGCTGCAACACTACAAATGTCCCTACTGTGGAGTAATTCAAAACTTACCGTATCTTGTTTTGGCAATATCTGTAGTTTTTTTCCATTACCATTTGTAAATGTACGTGAAAAACTCAGTGAAGATGAATCAGTGTACATATGATTGAGTTATTTTAACTTTATTAAAAGGTGTAGTGTGGAGGATTTTGGTCATTTTTGTCACTTCAAAAAATATTTAAAAAAAAAAACAATTACATCAGAGTGTCTTCATGAATTTATAAGCACCCAAAAGTTTTCTTTTTTCCCATAACCCTTAAATGAGCTCATTAAAGTATAGTTACTTCAGGACCGGGCCATGTTGTTACAGTTGCCCAGAGTGGACTTACTAAGCAAGTTTTCAGCTTGAATGACAACTGAAAGCGACCATAGCTGCATGCTCAGAAGGGTGAGGGTGAGGTGATGGATACAACATGCAACGTCACCTCTAGACGTCACCAAATCGTACACACTGCACCTTTAATAAGGATGTCTATTCCATGAGTTTGAATAGCAATCACTGGAGGGACATTAACATACTAATTGCGCATTGTCTAATATATCACCTAAAAAGGCAAAGCAGCATGACACACAAACAGTGTGTACACATCTGACATATCTATTCATAACACTGCATCATGTGATGCATCATTAAAGCATCACACTTGGCTGGAACCCTCTTATCAGCACTGACTTCAGGTCATCAATATCACCTAATACTTGCAAAGCAGTAAATGTGTTCAAGTGATATTTCTCCCACATATCAGTTCACAAAGTGTCATTTGTGTACACATACACACCTAATACCATAGCGAGTGAAGACAGGGATAGAGTCCAGGGCATCCTTCTCCACCTGTGTGTAGAATTTTTGAAGAGGCACTGGCAGCCAAGGGCAACTGTGTATACCTGGCTCCACTGGAACACGAGTGTATGGAATCCTAAACTCTGAGACCACCTGCGCAAACACCTCACGAACCTCTGCAAGACAAAACAAAAGGTTAATGACGGACTTACCTTAGTCCCTCTCTGTAGCTGGATACTAAAATGATGATACATTAGCATGCAATGCAACCACAGGTCATTGTTATTAAGGGCCAAACATGTCTCCCTTCACAGTATTCCCATACACCATGATACCTCCAGGAGTCGAGACTGTTGTCACAAGACGGTTTGTCTCCATCAAATCATGCTGCTGACTCCAGAGTCTGACTCAATCTGTTGAAATTCAAGTGAGGTTAAACTCCTAGCATCAGATATACGTTTTTAGAGAAAGGCTCTCAAAGTCGTCACTTTTGAGGATTGCGTTCAAGCCTTATTCCTCACAAATTCCACACATTATCTCAGGAAATCATCAGTTTCAGAAAGACTCAAACCAAAAATTGTGCGACAATCATTTCTTTACACCATTTTTTCATGTTTGATTTTAAAGTCAACTGAAGCTCATGACCTGTATTTGTTAAGCTAGTCAAAATAAATAAGTTTTTTTTTCATATAAAAGCACATGTACAAGCATCACTGGATGCTTGTACATGAACATCATTTTTTTTCCATTGAGCTTTTATAATTTACCAGGCAATACATGGATGTGCTGGTGTCCGTCCATGTGATGGGGTAGGTGGCCCATCAGTTCCTTGAAAAGCTTGACCTGGGCCCTCAACTCAAGTTCCACCTGGGAAGGAAACGCACATATAGTTTCTTCTTATGGAGAAACATTGCTTTCTTAACTCTTGTCATGGAAATTAATAGTGATGTTGATTTAGATAAAAGGCTAAATTCCTGTTTGTTCTTTATAGTCATTGTTTTTGGAATGAATATGTAGAGAGTTCCAAATCAAAATAAATTCATGTTGGATAAAAATGACGTACGCTTCTTTAAATCAGGAAATGACGTCATGCACAGTGCGCAGCTGAGAAGTCAGAAGTGCTATTGGCACCGGGGCCCATCATTTTTCTACCGTGTGACAAAGTAATTGTGAACTTTTGTTTTTCTACTAAAAGACCTCCATCTCCTGACATGAGCTGTTTTGTTAAATGAGTTTGCCATTTTTGAGTTCAACAAATTCCAGTATCTGACTATGATGCTAATCAAACATGCACCAAATCACTGGCAGATTGAGTTGGTTTTGTAATTAGACACAAGCAAAAATGTCAAATGGCTAATCAGCAGTTGTACATCTGCCTGACAACAACCAAAGAAACATGGTAGAGATGCAACTTTACCGTTTATAATATGCATTAAATCAAGTTTAATGCAGCCTCAGAAGTGTATTATTTAGCTCATTTTCTGATCTGCGGAACTGTAATTTAAACACCTGTTAAAAATGGTTGCTGCTATGCCCCTGCTAGTCTCCCTCTATGCTGCTCCACCTTTCTCTTTTAGTGTTAATGCTTTGTTTTGTTATTTATTATTTAAAATGTAAATGAATGTATATCAACGACGTGCTGTGAATTTCTTGGCTGGTAAGGCACCGACTCTTTCAGAGTAAGATTTACAAATACACACCTTGCATACATTTCAAGTTAGGTCAGGTTCATATTTGGTCAAGAAAGAACGTTACATTTATAAGGGCTCAGAGAGCATATTTGCTCTGCACCCTCCACGTGTTCTTAATATGCTGTTACAATTCTACGATTCATACTCATTCAATACACATGAAAGTACAGAAATGGATTGTCAACCGGGATTATTGCTCCGTGTATCCTTGTGACAGTGTGTAACTTGTGACTAACAAAGCGATCTATTTTTAAAAAAAGGTACAGTGTGTAAGATTTGGTGATATTGCATGCAAGTTGCATGTTGTATCCGTTGCCTCACTCTTCCTTTTTGAGCAGACAGGAGATCCCATGCTAGCCCTGGGTTGCTATTCAAGCTCAAAAGATCATACTTCGTACGTCCACTCTGGGCTACTGTAAAACCATCGTTGGGTGGATCCCCTCCTGGTGTAAATATATACATTTACATGTATATACATTTGTAAATACATTTGCAAAATTGTCTGTATATAATTGTTTTGTAATTCTATTTCTACAGATATAGTGATAAAATGGTAAATGGTCTGTATTTATACAGCACTTCATCAAGTCCTGAAGACCACTCAAAGCGCTCTGCAGTACAGTTTACACTCACCTAGTCACACAAACATTCACACTGTGCTTCTACTGTATTTGCAGAACTTTGTATCTATGAGTACCAAAATCGTAGACACTGCACCTTGAAAATGATCTTATTGGCAGGCTTCATTCTAACAGAATTGTTCAAGAAGTGTGTCCTTGTCATCATATGCGGTACTGCATTTCAAAACTGATTGAATTGACATATTTACATACATGTAACATATCCTGAGGAGTTTATCCCTGTCACAAAGTAGGCCTCAGTGGAGTGTACCTGTTTCATACAGAGCTGCCCTCTCCCCAGTGCCTGACGGAAGCCCATCTTGCCATGGAAGAAGCCCTGCTGGTTTATCAGAGTGGAGGCCTGCTGAACACTCTGACACACCGGGATGCCCTCTGACAGGTTAGCATGGAGGCCAACAGGGATGTTGTGTCTTTGTAAACAGGAAAACAGGAAAGCTTAGAATATATTTGCACAGTCATTAAAAGTTTTTGAACGCAACACTTTTCTTCTGCATTTTTTAAGTCTTTCACATCACACCACAATTACCACTAGGTTCCAGCAAAAAAACAAGAGCATGATGGCTGAATAATCACATTATTCCCACCACCCACATTTCTCTGCAAATGAATCCATTTATTTAATTCAATAAAAGGTTTTTGTTGTTCATCACAAGACTGAAAGGAAATACAGCAATCATACCAAATCATCCAATCAATAACATTACTTCTAGTTGTCAAACAAGTCGTGGTTGACATGGTTACAACTCCAGTTTTAAACATCAGCAAAAAATAATTGACTTGAAAGATTTCACAGATCTTTGACCACTGTTTACGCTACTGTCTATTTTCAGGTGTGTTACTTTTTTTCAAAATAAATACATCAAACTATAATACCTTCTAGCCAAATCGGCTGCCTCTTTGGCAGCAGTGGCATTAACCAGCAGTGACGCATTGGAAATGGCACCAGCCTGGAAACAGTCCACAATTCCCTGGTTTCTCCTTGGACAATAACCAAAATCGTCTCCGGTCACCACGAGCATCATTCTTGGCTCTGGCATGATTGCTGATCTCTGCGAACACACAGGATGAAAGAACTCATGAAAGAAGTTACAGATTGAGCAGATCTATTTATGGTTTTGTGAATGCGTGTACTGATTTCCAATGTCCCTGCCAAGACATTGAGCCCTAAAGTACCCCACTGGTTTGATCAACGCTATTTGTGAGTGTGTGAATGAGAGGGACACTGCGCATTGTTCACACCTTTGATACAACCAGTCCCATACATTTACCCCTTACTTCATCACAAGATAGAGAATACATTGCACATTTCAAGGTGCAGCGTGTAAGACTTGATGACATCTAGTGGTGAGGTTGCATGTTGTATCCATCACCTTGCCCTCACCCTTCTGAACATGCAGGAGAACACATGGTAGACTTCAGTAGGCATTAAAGCTCAAAAGATGTTTAATATATCCACTCTGGGCTAATGAAAAAACAGGGCAGCCCCCATAGAGAGGACCCCCTCCTCAAGTAAATATTCATTAATGGGCTCATTTAAGGGTCATGGGAAAAACATGAAACATTTAGGTGATATTCAATTCATGAACATGTCAGAATGTAATTGTTTTGTAATATGTTTAGTGCACCTTTTGCGTTCGTTGACGTCAATTTACCAGAGCCGACCGCACGTGCAATGTATTTTCCAAAGAGACTCTAATGGGCGACTCATCTTTTGATAGCGACGAGTAAACTGTAGACTCACTTGACGGCAGTATTTGAAGTACGACTGACACCGGGTATGTCTCATACAAACGTGACGCGTTCCTCTTTAAGTAGTCCCATATGTTTTGAGTTCTACTTTCCCACCAACTGTTTTCCACGTTTGTATCCGAGGTATTGGTGTAGTTAATCTTGCCCGGATACGGCGTTTCCTTACCGGAGCTTCAGGACTTCCTGTTTACACCATCAACCGGACCTTCCTGACATCAAAGGCTAGCAACGACCCTCTTTTCATTGTGAAATATATTTGAATCGCAGACTTACCCATTATATCACATACGTTGGTCCATGAACTCCTGAAATCGTACCGCAGGGAGAAAAGACGGTAATTCAAACTGGAGGGCAGTGCGGGCTTATTTGACTGTCGCTTTGCCGTCTTCTTCGGAAATAGCTTAGGCGCTGACAAAGCTGCTTTATTGCCCTCTCCTGGCGCCAGTCGGCTACTGCAGTTTCCCCACTTAATACCGTGCCTCCATCAGTCGTGACCTCGCGAGAAGTAGGAGAAGCGGTGCGAGGGAGGCTTGTCATTTCATCTTCGGTATTCTGGGTCACAGGGTATTTCTACCAGTACAGTATTTTTTGGGGGGTATCAGTCAGGTCCAGTGACACTGCAACAGTATTGCACTGTTGTTGTTTTTTTCTCTGTACGGCCCGGCAATGTTGACAGTGTGTCATTATTTGACTTGAGTGCAAGGGCAACGTGAAAGTGTTGTTTCCCCCCCCTCTGATACTGTCAGCAACCCTGGAGGTATGACACTTAGTGCCATTCCTCAATCGAATTGAAACCTTACTGAATAAAATCCAGACATAACATTGAATTCACCAGATAAAAAAAACCCAAAAAACATTAGGTGTGAAGTGGCAATTTGTGCTTCCTCGGGTTGGCAGTCATTTCATATCAACTTCTTGAATGCTCAGTTACAGCACATGATCAGCTGGTTCATGAGTTGCAGTTATTTGTCCCTTGTATCAATACAGTGGCATGACTTCTGACTATCTGTCCAAACTCCTAGTCAGTTTCACTTACTAAATAACACACTCCACAAACATAACCTGACCTGGATGTCATTAAGGCTACTCAGCTGTATTGTTGATGTAATATCAAATCTATTGTCAAGTCTGTTCATAAATGCCTTCACGTGTGTTAATCCTTTCCACTTGAAATCTCAACATTTGGGCTGTTTTTCTCTATACTATGAATTTTCTACATTCATTCTTTTTTGACACATTTCCTTTCACAGCTTGATCAGGTTCATTTTTTTTTCACTGCCTTTGTATTTTATTACAAATGTATGTATTGCATTTGTTTTACCTTTACCACCTCACTGGTTTCCATGGCATCAACATTTATGAAAATAACACCTAATACTTCTTGTCTACATAAGATTTGTTGATAGTTCTGTTGCTGGAAATGATCAGTTTGGGTCCAGTTCCTTGTTGTGGTCCTTTATCCACTGCTCAGTCCACTGGACTATCTGGTCCAGGTTGCGCTCCAGGTCATCAGGGGTGTTGCTCGGCAGCTGGTGGACAATGTCCTCACTGTAAGCCTCCATGGCTTCCTCGTAAATTGTCTGAAAGATCTCGCACTGCACGTTGTCCTGCAGCTTCTTCCCGGCGTAACCCCTGTCAGTCACACAAGAGGACACCTCAGACAAAAAGTTTGCAGATTAAGACCGATGGTTTAAAACAGGGGTGTCAAACTCAAATTCACAGTGGGCCAAAATTTTAAATTGAACAAAGCCGCGGGCCAAGGTTGAACAAATGAACCTTTTAATATGGAACCAAACAAGTTTTGATTTAACAATGAATATTGAACAAGCGAGGCTAATATAACTTAAAAGTACAGGCGTGCAAAATCGAGTTGCTAATAATACTACTAATAATAACAATAGTAGTAATAATAATAATAAAAAAAACATATCAATGGCATATTAAATTAAATGTAAATAAAAAATTTAATGCCTCCTTTCTGTTTGCAGCCTTCTGGGATAAATGTCAAAATTAGCTTCTTACACAGGCTAATAAATTTGAAAATAAAAAAACATAACTATGAATAAATCAACCATTCAGGCCTTGGAGTAGCAAGAAAAAGTGCATAGAAAATGTATTTACTGCTCATTTTGCGACACACTGATCCACTCTGATGTGCCC